>JXSR01S001465.1:21878-32261 GCA_000969725.1 Ophiothrix spiculata
AATAGCCTTAACAATCTATAAGAAAACAAACAACTGAAAGTCAAGCCGGAGCTTACCAAGCAATTGACTTCAAATCTTTATACTTCAAACTGCCCTTTGCTAACCCTGAAGTGATCAACCTTTTCAAGTGTTGTCTTTGACTTTTCTGTGCCTATAATATGCAATCCATCTAATCCACATAAGGCGATGTCCTTTCAAGGATGCAAAGTTAGAATGTGATGTTGACCCGATTGCAAAAGAAAATGTCATCGATCTTCTTTCATTTTTTCATTTGAGTTGTCTATCTGATCTGATATATATTGCAATGAGTAACAACAAGAAATACCACTGGTCTTGTGTTAACACTCGTGTTTTATACTTAATCCCATGTTTACAGACCGTGTTAAGCAATTCAAACAGAATTATAATTATAATTTGCATTGATAAATTGTGCATAATGCCAATTTGATATACCGTAAATTGAAAATGAGAAATACACCAATGCATATACTTGATCCTAATGTTATACATGGATCAGCAAACTGTAACTGTTGCAAATCATCAAAATGTAAGTCAAGGAGATTACTTTTTATTTTTTTATTATCATTATTTTCTATTGTCGCAATATACGCAAGATTGTATATGTTTCAGTTATTCTTGCTCGACACATTAGAAATAATCACACACTATAAGGAATACATGTATATACTTTTCTTTTTACCACTGAAAAATAAATATACCACCATTCTCGTGTGCTCTATGTATGTCATCTCATTAACTGAAGAGTATTTGACTTTTAGTTTCTTTGACACTTAATGCGTTGCAAGGCTGTTGATTGTCATCAGTTGGTTGGTAATGATAACGATTTATAAACACTTTGTTTGGGCAGATTGTAAGTACGCAACAATCTGCCCGGATCAGTATACTTTAAGTGGTGCTCACTGGAACGGAGAGTTTGAAATCAGTGGTATTATTTCTAAATGTATAAGCTAATCAGCAATGTGTATACTGTATGTGTGGTAATTTATAAGTAATATACAAGGAGCGTAAAGGCTGTGTGTCATAAGCCTTATGGGTTTGTGTCAAACTAACACTTGAATAATCTGATTTATTTAAATTAAAGCTGACTGAGTATGGCCGGAAAACATTTAGCATGTTTAGTAAAGAAACATGAGGTTAGAGCGCTGACATATTTTCTTTTGACGATGGTAGAACACTTGGAAACTGGAATTTAATGAAAATAGTTAAAGGTATGAAAGTAGTGAAGACAATTAACTACATTATCAAAATTATGTTCTTTGAATTGAAAATCTCAATTAAATCAGCTGCAAAGCAGACGCAAAACTTCAAAGACTCGCGCTTATTCTTTATATACGGAATATCAGTTGTTTGCAACAAAGGTGTATACTTGATTTGATTTTACTTACATATGTATCAATCAGTACAACTTGATATACTTGTCACACGATAAAATGTACTGCTTACTGTTTAATATAAATATTTTCCGCGTCTGAAATATTGACAAAACGAATTACCTTTATAGAGCCATCTACGCATCTGGGTGATTTATCTCTTACTCTGACTCAACTTCCCGGATGTAGCATACATCAGTAGCGGCCAGTGCCGGATTTAGCTTTGCCAGGGCCCTGGGCCAGGTTAAAATTCAGGGCCCCCTTGTGTAAAATTGTAATTATGCGACTCTTGTGAGCCTTACGGCATGCTGCAGCATTTGTTCAAGGGGTGAGGGATAAGCTTCAGTCGCCTATTTGAAATTATAGGGATGTTTCTTGGCTGTTTGGAGATCCTTTCGGGTATGCTGCATTTAAAGAGGTCAATTTGCTCCCGTCATTTTGGTATGATGCATATAAAAAATTTAAAATGGAAAAATTAAGATCAAAATTAAAATGGTGTCATTTGGTATAAAAATTTTAAAGGAGCAGCTCAGGCCAATCATTATCATTAAATTTTTATTTCAGCAATGTAGTTTTATTTATAATCTGATATTATGAGCCAAAGCAGATTTCCAATTTTTAGCAGGAAATGTTTTTGTAAAAAATGAAAATTTGACACAACTTAGATATCTGGCCTCCATTTTGAAGCGGAATGACGGATTTTGTTTTTGGGGGTTTCGTATGAATTGTATTGAGTTGGTGAATCACTGTGTACAGTTTTAAAGATAAATAATGTGGAGAACATTGTTTTTAAAGCAGTCAAAATCCAGGGTTCCCCCTTGTGCACTAACGGAATTCTAAAACACCTTAACACTAATAGTGTTAAACTTAAGGTGGGGTCTGAATGATTTAAAGTATTTTTTGCAAGGCCTTAACTTGACGTAAATAGTTTGAGAGCCCTATTAACATGATTAAGCCCATCAGAAAGGTAATTTAAATAGCCTGAAAATAATATGTTAAAATAGTATTCAGTTATAACACATCTATAGTCTACATCTAATTTGACTTGTTGAATTCGACTTGTTTTATTGTTGTTTTTGGATTTGAAAAAATCCACTGCTCCCCTTCTTCTTTGCAAGCATTCATGAAGAACTTCCAAAAATACGTATTCGTATGCTATTACAACATGTTGGGGTCTTGGGTTGTTAAAAAATCCTACTGAATATTTTAATTTTCATTACCTTTTTCTCTTCTCTTTTTTCCTCCTCCATTTTTTTTGGTTATGGCCAAGGGCCCCCTGGACCTCAGGGCCCTGGGCCCGGGCCCAACAGGCCCATTTAGAAATCCGGTACTGGTAGCGGCCATTGTTCGTAGCGGTAATAATCGCATTATTGTACTACAGTCGTGACGAACGTAAACTAATCATACTTTCCTCTTTCCATGTGTTGCGTTCGATCAGATAAATTGTGAAACCAGTATATCAGAAAGGTAATAGAATACATTGTTTTACTGGCAAGCCTCAAATGATGTGCCAAGATGATCAATTTTTCGAGATTTTTAACTGAAAACTTTTGGAAGTCCGCCATTTTGTGGTAGAAACGATATCCGCCATTTTGTGGTAGTTAGTGACGTCAGCGTAGGTTGGTCTATAGTGTCAAATGTACTGCTTACTGTTTCATATAAATATCTTCCGCGTCTGATATATTGACAAAACGAATTTACCATTATAGTTTCAAATGTCAGTCAAATAGGCGCAATTGTCTTGATTTCATGAGCAACCTTGTATTTCAAAGTTGCCTATACTTACCTGTGTACGTACTTTCATTTATTGTGACCAAAATATAAGTAACATTTTGAAATTGAAATATCAAAGAAATGATAAAAAATAGTCGACCTAGCCCGGCCATGCGCCTCTAAAAGAATAATAACCTTATTATTTAAACCCGTTAAAATGATGATAAATACATGACCTATTCGAGTTGTCTTCCATAAAATATCGGGAGAAAAGAATAATTATTTCCAATTATGTATGACTATTTGCTCATCAAAAGCTCATCGAAAGACTGCCTAAGTATATGGTGTGCATTTTTTGTAGATGATGATATCTCAGGCATTATGGTTCCTGTACTAGATTACATTCAATGCAATATGTATTATCAAGTTACTACCACATAAATCAAAGTAGATTACGTGTGCCACCAAAAACGTAACTCTTCCTCTAAACTCGCCGTAGTGATAGAGCTCTTAATCTATTGATATTGATCACGTGCTTTATCTTTCTAGGTTAATTTAACAGGCCGTACATTCCTATGGCTAAAACAAGGTGATCACGAGACTAACAGCAAAAACAGGTGCGAGAACGACTTTCAGAGAAAGTCTTTGCAAACGTACCTCAGTCACTTATATGCTTAAGCATTTTGGTATTAGTCGTAGACGATACCTATAAGATTGACTTTACGATTTCACAGTCACTTGCATTATGGTATATTGCTCATGACAGACTTTATCAGCCGGGCCGGTCTCAACTCTTTTTTTTTTTCATAAAGGTGCAGTATTGTATCTTTTTGTAGAATTGCGTCGTTCCTGAAAAAAATGAATGGAGTATTGCCATTGAATGGGAACATTTTGTTAAAAAGACACAATCCTGCACCTAACTCACGGCGATGCTACTCAACGGTACAACGTCGACCATCTCAATATCTCAAAAATCGTGATTTTGTGAACAATCTCTGTATATACCGTTTTTTTTTCTAAAAAGCACACTCAGAATTTGGCAAATTTGGAGCTTTTGGGGCCAAGTTGTTCAAAATTCACCCAATTTTGAAAATTGGGCGCATTTGGTTTAAGTCAGTAAACCACCCATCGGTACTCCACAAAGTTAGCAAATGCATCTCAAAAAGTTTTGGAACATTGTATTCCATTTGCCAGTGACATTTCACGGCAGTGGCGTGACCAGGCCTTTCTCCAAGGGTGGGCAAACCACCCAAGATTTCTCCAATGAATTTTATCGAGCGACTTTACAGGAGTTTTTCAAGAAAACCCCCAAATATTGTGCTTTATGAAGTTGTCAACCTAATTTTTAGCGATTTGCAGCTCTAACTGTCGTAATTTTATAGGAAAAGGCAGTTCCTGTCCTCTCTATTTTTCTCCCAGGTCTTCAAAATTTCTCCAAAAAATTTCCAAGGTGGGCAAATAGCCCACCTTGCCCACCCCTGGCTACGCCACTGTTTCACGGGGCTTTGTATTATTTGATTTCTTGACAAATTTGAAAAGCATGTGACTATCAGGGACAGTGAGCTTGCCTTTAAGTAACACGAAATCGATACATAACCTGGATGTAATACAACAAACTATACTTTGAATAGGATGATCATAATGTACTTCTTTTTCAAATTAAATGACATTAAATAGCATAGGGGGTACACCTGCCGAGACACTAAAACATGAACTACCTGCAGTGGTTTGATGTTAGTATGGTTATTTCGATATATAGGCTCTGATTAAGCTATGGCCTACAAAATTGCATTGCATTGGTAAGAACCAACAATCAGAGCTTGTCAATTAAACAAAATCACAAGAATCCTCCATTGTTCTATCTTTAAAAGTGGCAAAAGTGGCAAAATATTCTCAAATCAGAGTCAGATCACTAGTTGCTATTATTGAAAAGTATTATTAGCTATTATTGTTGATATGATACAATGTTTTGTATGAAAATAAAGTATTGCACTGCTATTGAAAAAAATACAAATTGAGGTTGAACGCTATAGAAAATTGCTTGAAGTCATAAGGGGCTTCTGTTTGTAATCAGGAAATGATGTTTATTGTAAGTACCTATATTTAGCAAAAATCGCTTAAGATCGCTTACTTTAACGTCACGACAAATCGCAGGAAAACTATCAACTCTTTCATTAGATATTCAAATGTGACGGCAAACTTTCAATCCAAACTTTGCCTTTCTTTCTATTCTTATGAAGACTTCGCGAAAATAAAAACTGAAATTTACATAATGGTTACTCACAAATATTAAAACGTCTTTGATTGTAAACGTTCTATGAAAATGATGTAAATTGTTATTGTCGATATGAGAAAACATTTAAGCTATATTCTTACTTCTAAATTCTTACAGGATTACAAACCTGCCAACTGCCATATGACTTACACCCTTTTTATGACAAAACAGATTTTATTAGAAATTTCAAGCTATTAATTGCCAAAATATAAATAATATAAGAAGTCATTGAAAAATTGTTGCTTATGTATTTTTTCGTAAATGTTCTACATTGTTTATATGTTTCTCAACGCTAAGACTCTTGATAGAAACGTGATCTCTAGTAAATCCTCTGAATTATTTTTGGATGTTATAATGTCTGTTAGCACATACCTCATCTAACTAATTTTTTAAAACCAATTTCAAGACAGGTTGCGAATTTCGTTTCTGATAACCATTTTTCAGAATAATATGTACGATTCAGCGCAATTTCATTTAAATGGAATGAACAGATCACCATGTTAATAATGTTTTTCAGCAATTAAACTGAATTTATTCAGGTTGTTTGTCAGTATCTAATGAAGCTAAAGGATTACGAATAAATTCAACCTGACAACATCGGCATGCCGCAGTGCTCTCATTGATACAATCAACTGTGCAAACAATATTGCTATGACAGAATATGTTGACTGTATATTTCATTTGCCTTTGGAAAAAAATACAAAATGTTGTGAAATGAAATGTGAAACCTAGATTGTCACATTGTCAAAATACACTAGTTACTAGCTCTAGACCACTCAAAGCTAACGTTAGAACTGTTAATTTCAAAGAAAATATTATTACAGTCATGACACCTTGTTTTGTTTAAAAATAAATTACTGTAATTTCTTTCTGAAGTGCTGTTTCAATAATAACGACATAAGTAGATCAAGTGCTAAGTGTACTCAATGAAGTATCTAATGGAGATTAGCAATCACAACAATCATCATACTGGGGTTACGATGTCGTTTGGACATATAACTAACTATTCAATTTTATTTCATTCAGAAAAAAAAAACACCCACCAAACATTTATATAATGGTTACTCACAATTATTTAAACGTCTTTGATTGTAAATGTTTTATGATGTTAATTTCTTTTTTGACATGAGAACATATTTTAACTACATTCTTGTTTTATACAAGGTTACAAAACTGTCATATTACTTGCACCGTTTGTTTTATTAACGATTTTATACTATTTTACATTTTTTTTAATCGCCAAAATATTAATAATATAAAAAGTCATTGAAAAAACACTTGCATCTTTCTTTTTTTTTTAGCGTAAATGTTCTACATTGTTTATATATTTCTCAATATCAGGGCCCTTGATGCTAGCTAAATAGATACGTGATCGCTAGTATATCCTCTGGATTACTTTTGGATGTTATATTAAATGTCTGGTAGCATATACTACATCTACTTAAATTTGTAAATTTTGAATTTTGTTTCTGATAATCCCGGCGGGGCCGCTCGAAGAAAAAAGTAGTACTCATGCTCGTCATAGCATCTCACAATCGGACCCTAAATGTCGTAATCATGTGCAGCAAATTTCAACCCTTAATGGCGTAAAATATTCAAAATCATACCCATAAATGTCGTAATGCATTGAAATCGATCTCTAAATGGCGTAATGGACATTTGATCCCTTAATGGCGTAACACACTGAAATGGACCCTCAATGGCTTACCCTCGTCTAACCAGGAGGGGGTGGTTGTTCCAACCCCCAAGGGTTTACCCCGCAGCATAAAAACGCAAAAGCAACCGACCCCAGGCGTTTGAGGTATCTCTTTTACATCCTTTGCGGTCAGTTTGATGAAAAAATTAGGGGTACCACCCAAGGTGGGATTAGGGTAGGCCGTTAAAGTTGGGCGGCGACATTTTAAAATCGAAAATTTTATATTAAATCCAACATTTTAAATTGCCATTTTGAAAAAATACGCATGCTATGAGTCTGAAACTTGCAGGGCATGTTAGAATTATCACTTCCCTTCATAATGTAAAAAAAACCGATGAAATTTCGTTGTTTGGAAAATATTTGGCCAGGTAGCCATTTTTGCAAGACCTTTATGACATCACAATTACAGAACGCCTAGATCCATTTTTGTGATCTTGGTATCGTTGGATAGGAGAGGACCATACCTATCTATTGATAGCAAAATTAAGTTCATAGGGGTTTCCTTTGGTAAGAAGTGTTACAAAAAAGGCATGGTTAGACGAGGGTTAAGCACTATTTTCTGCCATAAAACATGAAAATAATATCTTTGAAGCATTTTCTGTTGTATTTCTTAGAATTTTAGAATAGCTGGAGAAAAAGTGCCCCAACAGTCGTACAAAGACGACCCTTAATGTCGAAAGTTACCCTGAAAAGGCACCCCTTTTCCTAAAGACGTCGACGACGCAAATGGACAAAAATCCGACCCTATTTCGACGTTTTTTCTGAGCGGCCCCCGGGCTGATAATCACTTTTCAGAATAATAATATGTGCTATTAAGAGTCATTCCATTTTGATTGAATGACCAGTTCATCATGTTTATATCTTTCAGCAATTGAACTGAATTTATTCAGGTTGTTTTTTCAGTATTTAATGAAGATAAATGATTACGAATAAATTCATCCTGACAACTTGAACACCGGTACACCGCAGCGCTCTCATTAATTCAATCAACTGTGCAAACAATATACAGGGTGGATCAAAACACCTAGGACCCAAGTTCAAGGTCACTTTTCAGACAATTTGCAAAGGAATTAATATTAATACCTTATAAACCACCCCTTAAATTTTGACGAGATTTGCATCATTAGGTCTTAAGATACAGAAATTTATGTAAATCGTCCTTCAAAGTGGCTTGTCCACGAAGGTCTTCCTAGGTTTTTGTCTTCAATCTGTTCCCCTTGGTCTGCATCGTATTTGGTCCCACACGTGTTGTACTGCAGGTTAAATTACGCATGTCTGTCTAATGAAAGTGATTGATCATCAATTTTAAATTGAATGATGTGCCCGAACATAGCTTCAGATAATGGAGCCCCAGCTGCAGCAACGTAAATGGTGCAGTTCAGTTTACTAGTTACAAGAGGCCTCTGAACTCGAACTCATGTAATTCTGATTGTTTGTTTCTGTTTTCTAGTTTTGTCGTCTTCGTTAATTACTTTCCAACAGAGTAGTTAAACTTACTCACTCAAACCATGTCAGTTAGATTTTTGGCTTTTGGGTGCTGGCAAGTGACGATATTAGAGTGGAGGTCTTCCTAAGATCAGCTAGGAAAATGCACTGAAAACGCCTTCAATTCAAGTAGAGAACGACCGTAACACAGCATGCAGTGCAATACGTGCAGGTTAGAGTACTTAAATGGATTGCACATCAAAGTTAGCGCGAGTTGAAGTCAGAATGAGAGAGGAGATATCGTGGACAAACCACTTTGAAGGAATATTTTATTGATGGACTGTATCTTAAAAACCAATGATTCAAACTTGGTCAAAAATGCAGGAATTGCACATAATGCCTTTCCCAACTGAAAATGATAGAGGTACAAATGCTTAGTAGAAAATGACCTTGAACTTGGGTTCTAAGTTTTTTGAACCACCCTGTAGCTATGACAGAATATGATGACTGTATATTTCAATTACCAAAATGCTGTGAAAGATTCGTTTGTCACATTGTCAAAATACACTAGTAACTAGCTCTAGACCAGTCAAAGCTAACGTAGAACTGTTAATTTCACAGCCATGACATATTGTTTAGTTTGAAAATAAAGTAATGTAATTTCTTTCGGAAGTGCTGTTTCAATAATAACGATAAAAGCAGATCAAGTGTTAAGTTTACTCTATGAAGTATCTAATGGAGATTAGCAATCACAACAATCATCATACTGGTATTACGATGTCGTTTTGACATATAACTAACTATTCAATTGTATTTCATTCACGAAATATAGTGTTCTTAAGATGCATACTTTATACTATAAATAACATTTCAAATAAAAGGATGGGCTGAAAATAGACAATAACAAAAACGATAACGTCTTATTTGAATCAATTATTTTATATATATATAATAGTGCAAAAAGCGCAAAATTTCTCCGCAAAAACTGCTGCTCATTGATCAGGAAATATATTTCTATAATGTCAAATAACAGCTTGTGATATTGCTTAAAAGGCTAAGAGCAGAGTTCATTGCCTTTAACGATTGTCAAGATCAAAGTTCATTGTCATTAATAATGGCCAAGATCAAAGTTCATTGCCTTTAACGATTAACTTTGCAATATCAATCAATCAATCAATCAATCAATCAATCAATAAATGATAGAAGTACTTGCATAACATGCATACCCCATGAAGGAGTCTATTCGTACAGGGGACCCACGGCTTTACGTGACAGTCCGACCACGGAGCAAGTAAAGTTTCTTGCCCAAGGAAACAAGGAGACGAAAACTGCCCGGCCCGGGGCTCGAACCCACAATCTCTGTATTACGAGACCCGTGCTCCAACCGCTCGGCCACGCTCCCCTCTAGTATGCGGTATTAAACTTCTACATTATTTAAGTCCCGGATTTAAGTCAGAGATAAAAGAATAATTTATAATCAAACTTTTATCTAAAATCATTCTTCTAAATGTACAAAATATTTTGAGTTATTGGCATACAGCTTATTGTATACTATGTTAGTTTAATAATCATACAAATAGAATATGAATAGGGACTTTCAATATTTTAAGAGTTTAAGATTGCATCCCAATACGTTTTGTCACCAGTGGGTATGTTTAATTATTTTTACATCAAAACGACACATTCTTTTATTATGAAAAAATAACATTAAACCATGCATTCAAACCATGGTTATAACATGGAAAGACATTTCGCCGCCTGGATGCAAAAGTCTTTATTTTCCCTCCTTTTTTCCTTATCATTTTAAAGGAGAATCCATTTGTTTCAAAATATCAAAAATGTATTCTATTATCTTTTGACATCTTATTTCTTGTATAACAATA
>JXSR01S001466.1:40526-55848 GCA_000969725.1 Ophiothrix spiculata
TATGAGTACGATTTTATAATTTGCCAAAACTCGTCACCCAAAGCTCCGATTTGCATGATTTTGGTATCATTGAAAAGGGAATTAAATGAGCTTTACCACCACATGAAAATCTCCATGTTTTGGTTTTGACCCAACTGGACCCTTTTGCCGCGACGGTACACATATTATTGCAGCTGTAATAACCAAAATGATTGCAAGCTATGTTTAAAGAGCTTAAAGATAATTGACGAGTGCTAAAGAAGTCAAGACAAATTGTCATATCTGATATACATAAAACTGCAAAACATTGCATGTCACCGCACTCTCCTTAACGTCAAAAATAAGCTGTGACCGTCCAGATTATTATCAATACATCAGTTTCACTCTTAACCATTACCTGAAGAAATCACGTCACTAAGGCACTTTCATATCTCAAACTTAACGTACAGACATTCTCCTAGGCAGATAAAAAGGCGCTAACACAAGAACATGTTCTATTTGACGTTTATTTAATACCCATTCGTACCAGACGAAAACGAATTTACAATGGGTTATACATATATGGCCCAACGCAAAACACAAGCAGCAACATTAAAGATTAAAAAGCTGATTTACAGGAAAACTTGTAAAGTTTGAAGCCTCGACAAAATAAAATTAGCAACTTAATTATTCGTTGCTGATATACAGTTATTATTGACTTTTTTCATTTATACTTACACATCAAATGCATGGAAGTATCATAAAAATACATTTAAGTAATAACAATTAACGCCAGCACAAATACAAACTTACCCGAAAATAGTATCAAGTCGATTTTATCCACCTCAAGAGTAAATCCAAAACCTAAAAGTCATAGCACAATTTAATCGATATGTTACCCTCTTTTGATTTCATTCAAATTCCTTGATAAAAGTAACCTCCGAGTAGATATTACCAAAATTACAAAACTCCTCATCGCAATCATCTCGGATGATTCATAAACAATAGCTTAACCTCCGCCTCTGAGAAGATGTAAAAACGTAACCTCCAAATTATTCCCTAGAAGGACAGAAGACTGAGTTTGTTTCTTTACATACTGCGGGGGAACATTTTGACAACTGTCGCTGATTAAACGTCCTAAAGTGCAGCGTGATTTACTCTCGGTATTGTGTATCTTTTTCGGCGATTACGGCAATGCCCCACTTCTATATATATAAGTCGATGATAACGAACAATTCTTAAAATGAAATTCTTATGCTAAATCGACTAGTAGATGTGTATGCATGCACGTGAACAGTTAATGTAGATGTTTTGTAATTATCGTAGAAAATGCTGTAGGCAAATTGTAACGTTGTCAACTTACTGTAGGCGACATATGTTGGTAAGATGTTTGTAGAACATTATTTTTTCTAGCTTTACATATGACCGAAAGGTGTATCAGTATTCCCTTTCATATCTTTATAAATTAATTTACTTTATCATATCAAAGACTTTGTGTCTCGTCGTATTCCCATGTTGCAAAAAACACATTGTATTATTCTAAATCCTGTACTGCTGACATCAGAACCAATGAAATCATAGTTAAATCATATTATTTTTTTTTCAATATTCAGATATAACCAATCATGGCCTGAAGAACATTAAATCTTTATGAAAGTATTCACATTGATTCGCTTTAAATACTTAACAAATACGTTGAAAAGTGATCGTTAATGTTTTGCTAGCATATTCTGTGTATTTGTATCGTAAGTAATCTTTATAAACGATCTTTTATTTCGGAAAATATATTTTATGACAATTCTAATGTTTAAAAGTTTTATTATACTTTTTGGTTATAGGCCCACTGGACTCATTCTTTTTTAACTAACCAGTTCTCAAACCCCCCGAGATAGCCAAAATAGAGAAATAACGGAATGGTTTATTGCATATGCAAAATATCTCAATTTAAACAAATTACAATAACTATAAAAAAAAACTTTTATACATGAAAAGCATTTTAATTAAAAATCTTTTGGAAATATATAACATAAGGCAAAACAACAAGTAAAAAAAACATTGTTTACATCGTTGACCTTAATTTAAACTATTAAGACAACCTTAATTATGATTTCAATAATCTGTTGTGAATTGTTCTAAATGGAATTTTCAAAATATTCACGATAAAAGATACTGTCATGTATGCATCTACGAAATACAAGCCCGTTACTCTGCGAACGCAATGACTAAACAATAATACATTAATAAGAAGAAAAATGCATTAGTACCAGCATTACATTCGCCAATAAAACAATTTAGCTGCAACGCACAAACACCTGGCGTTTAAAGTGTTTGTAAAAGAAATGGTGTATAACTGTACGTTTAAATATTAGCAAATTCATAGTATATGCTCAAGGAATTTGCATCAAAGAAAATGTTTGTTAGATGCGAATAGTTTATTTGAAACAAAATAATGATTTCCTTACCGGAAGGTTCAAATGAAATTTCATATTCATGTTCTTCAAGGTTAAATTTAGCAAACACCAAAACCATTTTCATAAGAATCTTCACACGTTTAAAGGATATTTATTGCTTAAAACAAATTATTTCTAAAAATAAAAAATTACAGATTCATTTTTTGGGCAACGTACAAATTCTTTACATAAAATAAAGATTACACAGATTCATTTGGCAATGACTGGAAAGATATTTTTAAAAGCCTTAAAGCCAACACCATGTAGATGTACCTCTATTCTCTAAAAAACAAAGGAAGTCACGTTGTCCTACATTAATTTAATAAGTGCACATACGTTCAAATATTAATATTTAGACGGTCTGGTTTTCAAGGGCATATGTAGTGACGAGATAAGCAATACATAACTAATTTTGATAATTCAATAAGAATATTTCTTGCAATAGACCAAGAGGCAAATGCTTGGTCTTAGAGGGTCATTTAGCTTGAATTCAAATAAATATTTGACAATATCGAATTTCATTTAGGTTTATCATTTTTTGTTTAATGAAAATCTATGTCTTGGTTAGAACAACACAATCTTATCACACTATCAATACCTTGTGGTAGTCAGAAATTATGTTTTATAATAAGGGTCTTGTTTTAAATAGATTATATTTTGTGCATAAATCGTATCTTAGAAGTCCTGGTTCTCGATAACGACTTAACTTGTAAAGAGACAGATCTGTTCTATATGTCCTGACGGCAAAAGGAATATGATCATTTCAGAATAAATGTAAACGTTATCATTTTGCCTTGGAAAATTCATGCAGTTATGAACATACAACCTTCTAAAATGTGAGTGAATTAAAGTGAATTTGGATGATTAGTGGAAATGTCTGCCATGTTTCATACTTGTACATACTGTGTTCTTACTTTGTATGCCAGTTTTGGTATCATGTACTAATATGATCAACATGAAATGATAATTTATTTTAAAACTACCCAAGATAATACCAAGCAAAGATCAATATACTTATTCTAAGAGCAGGTAAAATCATATATTCACCTCGTCTTTTTCTGTTATTGGAGACACAATTTATCATCTAAAATATGACCACATTGTTGCTCATGTTTGTATTAATATGTCCTGCATACTAAAGATTCTAACCAGATAACAGAAAACATTGTTATATGATAGACGGGATATTTGTCTATGGCACCAATGCATATTGATGAATTGAAACATTAAGGAGGAAACATTAAGGAACAAAAAAGAACCCGTGCATTGATGATCGTTGAAAGTGGACGTGTGACGAATTTCATTCCTTATTAGATATATTTTGTTCACCCTTTACAGCCTTTCTATTCATGTCTTAGAGGGGAAGATATGATGCGATAGAAATATCGTTTACGTTAGATTATCCAGTAGATATCATCTAAAATCCTGGAAATCAATGTCAAAATATAAACACATATCTTTTTGTATCCTCGGATAGATAATGACGATTGAAAACAATAATCTAGATTTTGATCCGAATTTAACAATTACTGTCAAGGCATGCAGTGGATATTTCATGTCTTACAAGATATTCTGAGTTGCAAACAAACCCATATTTATAAAATACTTTCCCTCTTGTTAATCTATTTCTTTTAAAGATTTTATTGTTGATCTAGATGTAGTTTTAAATCTTCCTTTTTGGTGTCTTGTGTTATGCTTCTCCACAACAAATTTTACCATACATTCATTCATCATACGGTGTATTTAAAACGTGTGCTGTTTATTATTGCCTTCAAATTGCATAGGAATCTCAACCAGAGCAAAAATATTTCTACATTACCTACGTAAACCATTAATCAAAATCCATGCATAATTGACTAGCATTTTATTGGATTCTTATCTGTTTATCTTTAACATCTTGTTTGTTACAATAGAGCCATATCTTGTAAACCATCAAACACATGTTCAAACCAGGTAAAGTGTTCTTTTTCTTTCGTTTGCTGCTCGGAAACCAAGATTAAATATTCATTGAAAGATTTGAAAAGAATAATTTATCAGCTACAAAATGTGTTTCCCTTTTAGATATATTTATTGAGACATTGTAAAGTAATATTCGGCGGCTTATTTAATTTAAAGAATGTTATAGTTTTTTGTTTGCATTAACGCTAGAGGTTTATGATATAAAAACATAAAAGGACAGCACTTTCGACTTGAACCCAGTAAAACACCCCTTTTGACATAATTGGTATAATGTATGGACGTTTGAAATTACATTAAAAAAACACATGAATATGAAGATAAGGGTGTCAAAAACACAATGAGTATAGAGTATAGGGTCTTGAATATTGGAGCCTTGGTCACCACGAGCCATTTATTTTGTCTCATAATGATCTTACAATACCTATCAAGGAGAATACATTGAAATATGACCGATAAAGTAAAAGCACAGTATCTGCATTGCAGATACATTGCAAGTTTCTTCCTTTTCCCTTGAAGACATCCTGCAGAAATGAGCAGACGACCAATTCTCTATCATAACTAAAGGAAGTATCTACAATATTAAACGTATGTATACACACATGGAAGTTGATTGAAGTGAAATTGTATGCTAATAGGAAGCATTTGCTATGCTTTTTAAATGCACATACTGCGTTTTTACATTCTGGGGCAGAGATAGGCGTTAAGGAAAACCCCGGCTGCTTTTATTTATTCAGATCAGATAAGGGAAAGAAGAAAAATGCAACGACAACTAACCAGAATCACGACGTCCTGTATGACATTATATTTAGCACACTTCAAATATAAGATGGTGTCTTGTATCAAATATTGTTTTAACACCTCTGTGGGATTGCTCTGCAGTCATTTCTTCTGTCATGTTTTTCGGGGTGTAAGGAAGGTCTGGGAGAAAGATGATACCATATATAGTAGACATAATTAGCTTTCCGAATTCTCGCATTATAAAATGGTGACTTTTTTTGTTTGATTTTATTTATTTATTATTGTTTGATTTGATTTTATTTTTTCATGCTTTTATTTTGTGACAAAAGGGTGGGAGATTTCTGCAAATTCGCAAATCCACTAACTTCATATTCCATTTTATTTATCAGGTGATATTTTCGAGAGATATATTCTTGCAAGTTAACGATTTTAATTAAAATAAAAGCTTTTCTCACTGAATGCTTCATTTCCTATTTTTAGACATGGAAATTAAAAGTTTTTGCTATGTTAGGTGTATAATTTCGATTAAATTTTGATTAAACAATAAGTAACAATGTTTTTTTTTTCTCGGTTAAGAGGGCTTAAATTTGTAATGAAAGTAAAATTCCAAATCTTCAGCATTTGGTCAGAATGAAAAGTGTTTCATTTCTGATAACCACAGTCCAATGTGCAATATTTGATTACCAGGCCCTCCTTGGATCACGCTTAATGTTAATGCAACTAAAACACAACAATTATCGCTGGTCATTTATCTTCTAGGACAAAGAGGCAATAATGATTGATTTTTGCTTTATTCAACATTCATTTTTAAATGTATTATTTCTCTTATGTTATGGTACTTCATTTGAAAACGTTTATAAATCAATTCAAAATTGGTGAAAGTATCAAATAAGATTTGTACATTGATAAATCACGAGTTCATAGGAATCTCAACCAGAGCAAAACTATTTCTACATTACCTACGTAGACCATTAATCAAAATCCATGCATAATTGACTAGCATTTTATTGGATTCTTATCTGTTTATCTTTAACATCTACTATATGGCGCTAAATAGTACTTTTGAAAGTACTATTTAGCACTTTCGGAAATACTATATAGAGCTTACAACATTTACCTTATACGCGAAATAACTTTCACGCACGAAATTACGCGCTTATCAAACTGATACGCGTAAGCAATTGCGCGCACTTACCTACGCACGCATTCCTTACAAGTATTAACTCGTGGGACATTTCAAATGTATTTTTAAAATTAAATTTGACTTTTGAGCACATAAAAATTACCGAAATCAGAAATTTATTAATGCGGTATATAAAACAAATATATACCGACTTTTTCAGATCTCTGGATTAAAACTATGACCCCTCAGTGACTAAAACTTTGCTATTTTAGTCACTTCAGGTTCATAGATTTAACCAGAGATCTTCAAGTCGGTATATATTTGTATACTATATCATGGTCTAAATATAACATTATATATCATATCAGGTCTGATGCTGAATATTTTCGGTGTTACATTTTAAAAAATGTTTTAAAACAGATCATACAAGGATATGAATGCCAAAATAAATAGTTGAATCAGAAGACGACTCTACGACGAAACGACGCTCAAAACTGAACATTTGAGCTACTAATGCAGTGTAATGATAATGTGCTGCAAATGAACGTTTACAGATTCTGATTATGTTGATATAACACGTAGATTTCGGAATTTTCAAACACGGGTAACACGTTATCGTTTATGTATTGTTTTACGTTAGAGGTGCATTTTTTAATTCGTTTCATATACACGGTTGCTCATAAAGTTGGAGTAAAATTATTTTTACAACTTTTTTATGTAAAGGTCAATTTATGTTGAGAATATCTGGAAACTTATGTTGCTTTTGGTCATATTTGATTGGTAATCTTGTTGGATGTGAAATGGAACTCCAAATGTGATCAAATTTCTCATGTACTAGTAAGGGGGCAATAACAAAAATGGGTCAAAACGTGATTTTTAGGTCAAATTTGATTTGATTTGACCCCGCCTTGGTCAAGGTCATTTCTCTTTTCAAGTTGAGTGGTGATATGGAATGTTTATCTGGCGGTATATGACGTCTTCAAAACCTTTTAAGATGTAATATACCGCCGGGAACTATTCCACGTTCACCACAACCCTATTTTTGTAAATCGAGGGGCGTTGAAGGATCATTTTGTGCTTTGCTTCCAAACATATTCTTGGCGCAGTCAAGCGTGACCAAGACATTCAATCACCTGCTTATCACCCTACCATAGATAAGCATTCCATATGACCATTCAACTTGAGTAGAGAAGTGACCTTGACCAAGGCGGGGTCGTATCAAATTTGACCTAAAATCACGTTTTTGACCCATATTTGTCATTGTCCCCCTTACTGGTACATGAGAAAATTGATCACATTCGGAGTTCCATTTCACACCTAACAAGATTACCTAACAAATATCTGACCAAAAGCAACATAAGTTTCCAGATATTTTCATCATAAATTGACCTTTACATAAACAAAGATAAAAATATCTTATTCCAGCTTTATGAGCAACCGTGTATCATGTATATACTGTCATCTGATTGGAGGATGATCATATGTGACGTTTGGTCAATAGTGAATAATATTCTTGAGTTAAAAAAAATAGACAGAGTTACAAGAAGAAAAAGAAGAAGAAGAACATCATCATTATCAACAACAACAACATCAAAACAAAAAGAGAAGAAAACGAAGAAGAATCTACCAGCCGGTTAAAATAATCTCCTTAAAACACCATTTTTCATTACTAACTTTGTCAGAGTAAAATCATCAATAAAGTTATCAAAAAATTACTCCAAAATATTAATATATTGTTCAAATGAATTTGATATTGCTGAACCTACAACATGTACAACTATCTTGATGTACTAGATATTATCACAACAGTGCAGGCAATTACGAATCCTTATGAATATTCAACAGGACTTCTATCTGACTCCTAAGGGTTCTAAAATAATCCTCAATAGAGTCAACTAAATTCCGCATCTAAGTGATATGCTTGAGGCTGTACAAGCTGAAGTGAGATTTTTGAAATCTGAAAGTTTCCGTTATTATTCGTTTTCCTTCTGCGATAATATTGTCACATCGATAGATGTTTTGATACCGTTTGTGGAGTTAACTTGGCTTTCATAATTCTCAATACCAGTTGATACAAAGAAGTTTTTGACAGCACAAAAAATCTACGCCGTTTAACTGATATAAGTACAAAAAAGATATTTTTTCACTTCTCTATATAAAAAGTTTACATGATTATTAATGAAATTACAGTCTATATTCAAATTTGGTGTTTGGTGTAAAACAATTCATATTTTGTGGCTACCTAAAGCTAAATCTCTCAGAATAATTTGATTGATATGTAATTGATTTTCGAATGGTCAATTGCAATTTTATTTTGTATTTTCAAAAAAGGATAGAAGGTATAAAATAATTCTCTACCAATAATTAGTAAGTCAGTTATCAAATTCTGCAATAAATTAAGATAGCTATTTGGGTTTACGTTTATTTCCTAACAGTTTTACAGTACATTGATTTATTTTTTAAATATCTATTTGGCCATAGATAGCTTTTGAACTTAAAAATTCAAAAATTTAAACTTTTCTGAAATAGTTTAGAATATATATACTAGTATTGCTTACACGTTGAAAATTACAATTCCTTTTCCTTTGTTTTTTTTAACTGAAAATACAATTGACAAAACAATACTAGATTTCTACAATATTTGTAAATAGATAAATGTTTACTGCTGAGATTATACTCATCAAAACGTTAGATCCAATTTAGGGTTTTCCCTCAAAACAGAAAACTTACTTGTCTTTGTAAAAAAAATTTGGTTTTTATAGATCAGGAGCAAGTTGTTGTTCGTAAAATACCTTTAGTTTTAAATCCAATCTGAAAAACACTAAAACAAGCACAAGATGGTGACCAGAGATAATGATTTTTTGTCAACTATCTTGTATTATGTACGAACTACTTAATACAGAGGACCATTCAAACATATTCATACTACTAACCGCAGCTACGCAGCGACATTAAGCAATACCTCTAACTTTGAATATTTACTCTTGCCCACAACAATAATTGCTTACATCGTTGACAAACGTTTGAAAGTACCCACGTCACCTTTTAGCGTGAATATTGGTCAGGATGTTAGTATTTTACTTTTATTAAAACACCACCAATCAATTGCTTTCGAAGTCCTAAAAGTATCTGCCGATCTGCCAAAAACAATTTGATACGCATATACATGTATATATTTGTTATACACCGTGACCTTTATTCATTTTCCGTTTGATTTTTTGTATCCACTTTTGTATGATACCCATATGAAATGCTTTTATATGCCCTTGTTATGTTTATTGCTCAACTTGGTGAGTGGACACTTCAATAAAATGTGCCACGAATGCTAATAGCGTAAGATCGTACACAGCAGAAATTCCACTTCTGTCGTTAGCATTTCACACTATAACTTCATGGCCAATGAATATCTTAGGAAAATAATCTGCTGTCCAGTCATGATTGAACGATTCGGTTATCATTGAGAAATTTGTTGAGTTCTGTATTGAAATGCACACCCTAAAGATATTCAAGATCAAGACCAAGCGATATGACCATGACGTAGAAATATAAAGAGATATGACATGTTTTAAGTGTTCTTTACTTTCGAAGTTGTACTAATATTCTACAATATTTTAAATTTGTTTTAGACGTAGCTAATTTATGTTCTGTTTGTTGAAAAGCAAAAGCTTCAGGCCATACACATATTTGCATCTACTTTGAATACCCATTTGGCTTTTGAGATTTTAGTTGAGACCTGAAAATACTACTTTTGCCTGTATGTGACCTCATAGCAATATCAAATTTCCCTGGCGCAATTTGTCTTTGTGATATTACGAAGAGCATTATGTCCAAGGTATGTCGTTACAAACTCCGTACTAATAGTTAGCTTAAGTGCATTGCAAATTTGTGCTAAGTAGAGAACACCTCATTATGTCCAGACCATAATACGAGTTAGGTTTCATTTGGTGTGAGAACAGCTAATAGATTTACTACTAATTTCTGTATAAGAAAACATCTAAAAGATGAAACGTTATGTAAAAGAGTTTTTGATAAGAGCGTGCGTTATAAAGGCTATTAACAAAATCAGACATAAGTAATTATTTTAAATCTTTAATAAAATGTAAAATTTGGTAATTTAAGAAACCTTAATTTTATTACTCTATGTATATACTAATTGAAACCTTTAAAAAACAATATTAAACAATAACAAATAGTATGTAGTACGTGATTTGGAATTGCAATAACTTAATTCATAATATTTACGACGTTTTAGTACTTTTAGCAATGATTTTTTATTCACTATTTAATGGTATATTGAGGATCAAAATACGAATATATAATATGTGTATAAGTATAGCTTAAAGTAATCGTAATACTTTTGATGAACGTAGATAACATCTCAGTACTTTACATTTTATGACTCCTTAGAGGGATTTAATTGGATCACCATTGCACCTTATGCGCAAATCCAATAGAGATGAGGGGAGTCAAGATACCTAAAATGATTATGTCATACTGTAAGACCGATTGTTCGAGGAGAGTGCAGCCTGCATGTCAATTACATGAACAAAGAAGATTTAACATATATTGACCCTTGAAATAGCTTCTTTTCTTCTTCTTCTTTTTCTTTTTCTTTTTTTTTTGTCTTTTCTTCTTCTTTTTCTTCTTCTTCTTCTTCTCTTTCCTTTTCTTTTTTCCCTTTCCTTTTCTTTTTTCTTCTTCTTCTTGTTTCTTTCTTCTTCTTTTTTTTCATTTCAAGGAATGCTGATTCCTTCCTTGTAGTATTATGTAATAAGATATTTTTACCATTATGTAATGATATATCGCTTCTTTCAAATCTCTCCAAAAACATGGTTAATTGGTGTCACGTATATCATTTTATTTTTAATTATCACAATGAAATTCAAGTAAATTAAAACCATCCAAATGGTAAAGTGCTCAAACCTTAGGGAGCTTAATACAAAAGTTAGAATTCTGCAAGATCCATAGAACGATAATTATAGACGAACATGATTTCAAAATGTTACATTTAGATAAGAGGAAATTCCATATCATGACTTTGAATTCTTTTAGGAAAAAACATTATCTTGATACTCCACATTTAGAATGCATTTTTTCTTCTTCTCCTTTTTTTTACTTTGTATGATTGCATAACTTTGCTGTAAATTCTTGCTTCTATTGATTATAAACAACTTGACTTTATTCAAATTACTGACCAAATGTAATTCCATTGTAATAAGTAATTAAACTTACCTGTTCCCATCAATATGATCCGAAATGCGTCAATGAAAGGCATGAAAAGAACAAAAGAAAACAAATTGATGAGTATTGAGGTTAGAATAATACTTTGTTCTTATATCACTATTACACACACATCAAAAGATAGATTCGTACCTAAAAAGCAAATAATTGAGAAATAACAAACTCTTAGTTACTTGGAATCACAAGAACGAGATCTTTGGGTTTTTGAAATGAAAAGCGGTAAAGATATTCAATGACTAAACCGACTATCGATATTATTAAAATAGAAGATTACATGTATGTATTCCACTCGTGAACATCTTTGTGAAGAAAAACATGTTTCAGGTTTGACCTTAATTTTTTGAACATTCAGGTAGTATCTACCAGATAATCTTACGATACCTAATGTACATCATTTCGTTTCTTCTTCTCTTCTATCACATTAATAGAAAGACTAAAAGGTAAACTAATAGGCTAGATACACTTCACCATGTTTTAGTTTGTAGAAATTTTCATTCAGGACTTTTTCTCATGGTGATTAATTTTAAAGAATGGTGTAAATTATCATGCATGCTCATTCATAATAAACAGTTTATACAATTGTAGATAATTTGCACAGTGATAAAATTCTGAATGACTACAATGCCGAAATGCTTGGAATTCTTCACACGTGCATATTTGAATCAATGTACGAGTTTTTATAGGCTCCGTAATGTTTCAATTCATCAATATGCATTGGTGCCACAGACAAATATCCCGTCTATCATCTAACAATGTTTTTCGTTATCTGGTTAGAATGTTTAATATGCAGGCCGTATCAATACAAACATGAGCAACAATGTGATCATAATTCTTGATGATAAATATTGTCTCCAATAACAGAAAAAGACGAGGTGAATATTTGATTTTATCTGCTTAAATATACAGTAGATGCTGTTTTTGTTTTGAGAGAGGATTCTGTCGTTCGTTCATTACTGAAGGCATGAAGTTTCCAAGGGAAAAAAGTATCATTTGCGCGCAATTTGAAATTGCTACATCATTACTTGACGTCCTCCAGACGACTTATCTCAGATGTTGGGAAACAATGTGCCATCGTAATGAACAGTTCTGGAAAACATGTGTTGCTGCTTGTGTACAACTACCATTATTCTGTATGAATTCCTATACAAGTATGAATTAAAACGTTTTTGGTGTTTTTTAAAACGATTCGCTTGTGACATCGAGCTTACATAAATCATGTTTTTAGAAAATCTATTTAAGATAAACTGCTCTGACATCATTGAAACCTAACTATGGTCTGGACAAAATGAGGTGTCCTTTACTTAGTACAAATTTGCAATGCACTCAAGCTAACTTTTATGACAGAGTTTTCTAACGACATACCTCGAGCATTCAAGTTATGCTCTTCGTGATTTTACAAAGACAATTTACGCTGGGTAAACTTGCTTTGAAGGCACATATACGAGTATTTTTAATGCTGTGTATACGACGATATTAGTATTCATGGCATATTCATTTAAGTATCTCCTCAACAAGTAACTATAAGCTAAAAAGGGTCCTAAACAGTGTCTTTTATAAGTATCAAGTATAGCAGCAGAAGTTATAAGTAGCAGACATTAAAGCAATTGAAAACGAATAAAGCTCCCACTGTGTAATATATATGTAGGAGATTTTTTTCATAAATGTTTGGCAAAATACCTTTAAGATTTTAAAACAATGAATGGCGTTCTGATAAAGGTGAAGTACGTTATTTAAAGAGGAATATTGACATGCTGACCCATTTTTCTGCTAAAAGGTGACACAGGTACTTGTAGAAAACATTTTGTTAACGTTGCACGCGATTGTTGGTTGTGGGCAAGAGTAAACGTTCAGTTTCGCTGCGGGTAGTAGTATGAACGTTTTGAATAGTCTTTGTACCTTGTATGTTCATGATGTGTAAGCGCAAAGTAGTTGATGTAGGAATGGTCCTTCATTCAAATGTATGTTGATTTTTTGACCGGATCGGGACACCAATCTAAATCAAGGTAAGGTAAGGTAAAGTCGAAACCGAAGCTTATTTGCTAACGGCCGTGGTGCCCATCTCCATTTCCTTAGCGTTTAGGCCAGACTCCACTACTGTGTATGTCTGTGGGGGGTACGCCACTCCTCCCGCACAAACGAGTCTGATTTACCTTCCCAGTACTTTTTACATACCGGTACCCATTTCTGACACCTTGGTGGGGAGGAACAATGTGGACAAAGAATCTTGCTCAAGGACTCAACACTGCAGTGACCCGACCGGGGCTTGAACCCACAACCTCTCGATTATGAGTCCAATGCTCTAACCACTGCGCCACAGTGCTCCACTAAAGCACTCCATCTAAATCAAAAACATTTTCTAAAATAGTGATTGGAAGGGCTATTGACCTGATGAACTTAAATATAAGATAATGGATGTTATTGTAAAGTGGGTATGGTTCCACCAGTGCAGTCAAGTTAGCTCAATCGGTAAGGCGCTCGCTTGCGGTGCAGAAGGTCGCGAGTTCGAACCCCGCCGATGCGAAGAGTTGAGAGTGCTTGAAATTCCCTTGGACAAGGAACTAACTGTTAATTGTCTCATGGAAACCCGTACGAAACTCGGGGAGATGATCCGGGCAGCGATGGTGCGTATGTGGGCTTATCAAGGTTCAGCGCCCCTAGAGGTTGTCGCAGAACCTGAAATGATGCTTGGTGTGGAATGGAGCTTACTTGGGCCACAGTAGTCAGCGAACCCCTGTAAAGTGTGCAGAGGCCGAGTGGAATTACAAATCTGGGAGGCATAGCGCACTATAAATCCCAAGTGAATTGTGTCAGTGTTATTTGCAGCCAAAAAAGTGTATTTTTGAAATAAAAATGGCAAACACGCAAAGAAATTTGTAATAAAATGCAATTTCATTGAAAATTGTTCATCTCATACAATTATTTCTAAAGAGTAACGAAAACATATCAGTTGATCGTCTTGAAAAAAAAGGATTTTTTTTTCTGACAATTAAAAAAACTCTTACGACATTGGGAATTATGAAAGCCAAATTAACTCAACAAACGGTGCGTAAATATCTTACAATGTGACAATATAATCGCAAAAGGTAAACTTTAAGATCTAAAAATCTCACTTCAGCTTGTACAGCCTCAAGCATATCACTTAGAAGCGGAATTTAGTTGACTCTGTAGAAGCTTACTTTAAAACCCTTAGGAGTCAGATAGAAGCCCTGTTGAATATTCAAAAGGATTCGTAATTGCCTGTACTGTTGTAATAATATCTAGCACAGCAAGATAAATTGTGCACGTTATAGATTTTTAGGATTCAGCAATATCAAATTCATTTGAACAATATATTTTGGGTAATTTTGTGGGGATAACATGGATAATACTGTATTAATGCAAATTTATTTTCTACCTTTTTCTGTGGAGTCTTGTAATCACCAGTATAGGTAGATTATTCTGGGGTAGCAAAATCAGGTGTGCATATGAAGTTAAGATATTTGAGATGGTGTTGTCATGTGATAGAAAGTTTATTATTCAGATTTTATTTAAATAAAGGAGCTTGGTCCGATTTTCCAAAATTGAATTTTCAAAGTCATATGATAGATGACCACTCAAGAGGTTTAAGTTTCAAATTTCAGCCAAATCGGTCAAACCGTTCGGATTTTACCGACAAGTTTGTATTTCAGATCCTCCTATACGTTACTGTGGTTACCATAATTAGACACATTTTCATATATAACTCCAAAACGGAACACAAATCAGCCGTGAAATTTCACATGGGTCATGAGAAAAATATGAGGAACATTCTGGTAGCAAAATCTTAAATAGTTTGAAAAAAGTTGAGGCAATCGGACCATGTTCCTTTTAAAGC
>JXSR01S001468.1:53222-64634 GCA_000969725.1 Ophiothrix spiculata
GTGCAATTTTACTCCTCAAAAGTTGGATTTTTCTTCAAGTTTTGAAAAACACCCTTTTTTGTGGAGATTTTGTGTTTTTGTTTTAAAAAAACACCTTAAAATCACATTAAGGGCCCTGTCAACCCTTTGTTTTCAGAAATAGTTTTTGCACTGTAACTCAGCAACGGATAATTAGATTCGAATAAAAGTATACATTTCTAGAAGAGGATTTGCATGCTGAACATGATGGTCAGGTCAGTTTTGAACCAAAATGTAAAATTTTTGCCCTTAGGTCCAAAAATTTTGATCTTTTTGAACTTTTCAGAACCAAGAAAGCAAAATCTAGAAATGCATTTTTTATTTTTTTTTATTTTTAACTTAGTTTTTGAGATATTGTCAAAAATTGGTCCAAAAATGTCAACAAATCCCACTCCTGACACCATTGTTGGCAAAATATGTCATTTTTTGACAAATTTTTGGCAATATTTCAAAAAATAACCTGACCATTATGTTCAGTATAAAAATCCGCTTCTAGAAATGTATACTTTTATTTGAATTTTATTATCCGTTGCTGAGTTACAGAGCAAAAAACATTTCTGAAAAAGGGTTGACAGGGCCCTTAAGTCTTAATTCTTATTATCTCCCTATTGGCCATGAAAGTCAGGGTATTGTAGATTATATGATTTGTGTCAGGATTCTTGGCAGTTTACAAAATCCTAATTGGATTCTTGCGGATTTATTTGTTGATACATGGATGTGTGGCATCTTTTACAATTCGGTCAGGTAACTTTGTATGTAGGTAGGGCTTGGACTTAAGTTTTGTCTGCTACAATTTGAGCCTAAAATATGCTAATTACACACCTTATTTATGCAAAAATTAAAACCTAGTTTAATTGGCATATCTTCCATCCGCATAATATAAGTGACTGGGTGGCCCTAAACCTTTATTTTAGGCTTTCTTGATTTTACTACGTTGTCAAGCATTAACAGAGCAATTCAAAAAAGTTTAGCTCTTAATGTTTGACAAAATAAGACATTTTGCAAAAGTTACAATTTAATATTACAAATGCTGTGAGTAAAAAGGACAAGATATTTATCTTTTCCAATCTTCCTTATTGCCTTAAGAAATCCATTATGACATGATAAAAGATGAACAAAACAGAAACAATACTCTCTAAATTCTGGAGATTGAAAAAGTCAATCCATCATGTGAAAGTTACATGCGATTGCCACCGCGCAACTCAGACGGGGGTCTTTCGGTGACAAAATTGGATCAAAAAAGGGAGTCTTTCAGTGAGAAGGTGAATAAACATGGGGACTCTTTGGGTGAAATCCACAAAATAGTGGGGTCTTTGAAGGTCAAATGGACAGAAACTTTTCAAAATTTCAATAAAAAATT
The DNA here is from genome assembly GCA_000969725.1 of Ophiothrix spiculata. Taxonomy (NCBI): domain Eukaryota; kingdom Metazoa; phylum Echinodermata; class Ophiuroidea; order Amphilepidida; family Ophiotrichidae; genus Ophiothrix; species Ophiothrix spiculata. The sequence goes on from JXSR01S001468.1 coordinate 54,601, forward strand.
GCAAAATTTTCATAAAATCCATCAAATTCAGGAAATGATTGGTCTTTGAGTGACAAAGGTTGAAAAAATAGGGGGTCAATGAGTGAGTGAAAGTTAGAAAATATAGAAGGTCTTCAGTATTTTCACATTTACATTAAAACAACAATCCAAGCCTTGGCAAATGTGTCACCATGATCAATATAGACATCTTTATATCACATTTGGTTATGTAAACCACAACATTATTAATACTTCCCTGATACAGTCTGCGTCTACATGTTACGATTTCATCCTTCAAGTGATATTCAAGTTCAACAATTTAACATTGATCCTGATTACTTCCTTGATGATTTTTCAAAACTTCAGGGTATGAACTTCCTTCCTTCAGGGGTGATATGTACTTTTGATAAGCAACCATTCAAACAATGCAACAGCATGTAATCTCTGAACTCAATTGCAGCTCCAAACCTGGAGGTAAAGAGGGTGCAATTGAGTGGAAAATGTGAAAATGAGAGACAGCATTATGAATATAATTTATATCATAATTTTCAAAATCAGGCAGAGGGTACTTTGATAATTGCAGCTTAATAAATTGACACAAATATGTTTACCGAATATTAAACAAATCAAAAAATTTACAAAATTGTGTACTCATAATCAGTGTTGTGCACATTTGATTGCATACAAAGTAAGGGTCAAAATATAGTCAGCCTTCAAACAAAATTTTTGCTACCAAACATTTGGTCGTGACGTCGACGATTGACTCCAAATAAAATAACTTCAACACCTAGTTGAGACCAAATAAAATTTCATGCTAAATTGAACATGAATTGAATTGCCATATACATTGCGTCAGATGTTTGATACCAGTTTATACTTTAAATTCAATATGTGATGGCTCACCCCGAAAGGGGGGGGACTTTGCAGATGATATCAATTTAGATTTTTTCATTTCATCTGTTGCAACATTTTCTAAGCTTTAAAATGACACCTTGCTTGTTAAAATTGATCAAGGCGATCAAATGTTACAGCAGAAATCTGCTGGAAATTCTTATTATTTTCTTTATTTTTTGCTGCCTATTTTCACCTGTTTCTTGAAAAGCGTTCTGTCGCAAAGTCCACCCTTTCGGGGTGAGTCATCACATATTTGGTGACGCCTCAACCAAATGAGTAGTAACGAAAATTTTGTTTGAAGGCCGACTATGTTTTGACCCAATGGCTTCATTATTATCTTCCTAGATAACCTCTTTTGATGAACTTTTTACTCTACATAAAACTGCTCATCCCTATAAATTTAAAATGCTCAGTGACAGGATATAATGCATCTCAATGCGCTCTGTGGCATGACACGAAATATATTTGACCATCCATCCCAAACCAGCCGTAAATGTCACCTCTTTTTAATTATTTTAAAGACCTGCTTTAAGAATTAAAATGACACCTTAATGAACTTCACAAAATTTCAAGAAGTCAATTTATGGTCCGTCAAAGGTTATCAGGGAGTAAAACGTATAACTGAGATAAATGTGTTCAAAGATCAGTAAGCCCTATATTTTCTGTTGATTGTCTTAAAAATATGCAGATTTATTTCACATTTCCTATCATTTTCTTGAAATGAAACTTTGCTGGTAGTTTGTAGTAAGCACAAGGATTGTGAATCTGGCAAAAAAAAAACAATTTCGGCAAATTACGACCTTGACATGTATTTTCACCTGTAGCGCAAAATGAAGTTTCTAGCATTTACGGCTCATACGGGCTGGACAGCCACATATTGGGTCACCTGCCATTTTTCTGCCTGGTCATAAGGCTGCGATCACATAGAAGTATATGGTATACAGTATTCGCTATACGTTCCCAAGGGGACACTCATATTTGAAATTGACAGGGATTATCCTCAAGACTAAACACATGTGTACCTCCCCACGAGTGTATAGGGAATAACCATAGATTCTACCTTCCAGAATCTATGGAATAACGTATACCATATACGTCAATGTGATCGCAGCATAAATCCTCTTATTGTTATGATAATAACTTGCTATTGCAAACATGAAACATAATTGGTTTGGGTTTACTTATTCACAATGCCATGATAACATTCAACACACTTTGTCATAACATTGCACTTGATTGAAACTGTCCATAATGATTATCATGTCTACTGTTGATTTCCTATTTCACCCAGCTCATCCACATCATTTCCCCTAATCAATTCATGACAGGGTAACTAATTTGATATTGAAGCCATTCATTCTATAAATGACTATGCTTTTGTGTACAAAAATGATTCGACTTTTTTTTACTGAAGTGTCCTCAATTTTCAAGGTCAAATATATGTGTTCTATCCCAAATTATTCCCAATAAATGATTACAAGCAAGAAATAAACCCAACAAAAATGAAATTCACATATCAATCAGGGGTTCAAATTCTGGGCCTTTCACACCCCAATCCAGAGATTTAGTGACTGTATTATATCTTCCATCACAAATGGACATCCATGGGCAAGGGCAAGTGTCTCCTCAGAAATTTACATGTTAAAAACGGGTGGTTCCCGGAATCAACCCGGGACCTCTCGCATCCCGATCCAACATTCACTGATGCAAGCCAACGGCCTGGCAGCGTTTTCGTGATTATAGCAAACTCTGATTTTCTTGATTTTGTGGAATGTGATTTTGTGAGATTAAAATAAAGGTATATATTTCTAGAAGCGGATTTGCATACTGAACATGATGGTGAGGTCATTTTTGGAACAAAATGTGTAATTTTGGACCTAGGGTCCAAAAATCATGTTTTTTTGGGCCCAAACATATACGGGAAAGGTAACTAAATATAGGTTTGGTAAAATTTCGAACCATTTTACTTTTTAGAATCTACAAAGCAATATCTAGGAATGCATTTCTCCAATTTTTGATTTTGTTTTTTTGAAATATTGCCAAAAATAGGTCAAAAAGTGTCATATTTTACCAAAAATGGTGGCAAGAGTGGAATTTTTGACATTTTTGGACCACTTTTTGATAATATCTTAAAACCTAAGAAAAAAATCTAAAAAATTGAGAATTGCATTCCTAGATATTGCTTTCTAGATTCTAAAAAATAAAACAGCTCAAAATTTTACCAAAGCAAAATTTAGTTAGCTTTCCCGTAAAATTTTGGGCCAAAAACACAATTTTTGGTCCTTTTTTGGACCTTACGGCCAAAATTTCACATTTTGATCCAAAAATGACCTGACCATCATGTTCACTGAACATTGTTCAGTATGCAAATTCACTTCTAGATACGTATGCTTTTATTCGGATTTAATTATCCGTTGCTGAGTGACAGAGCAAAATCCATTTCTGAAAATGAAGGGTTGACAGGGCCCTTAATGATTGAAACACTTCCACTCAAATGCACCCTTATCCCCTGAAGGATCGACATGATGTACTTTTGAAATGAAATCATTTTAATCATGCGTCTACATGCACACATTCAATCATTGCTTCAAACCATAAGTTAAGTAAAATGACAAATTGAGCGGAAAGTTTGAAAATGCGATATGACTGTGAATAATGTGATTAACATGTTTCAAATCATTAACCAGAGGCTATAAAAGTTGCATAAAACATGAGAGAATGTGATGAAATAGAGCGCATAGTTGAGCCACAATTTACTGAAAGTAACATTATGATTTTCCAAAAGGTGCTGTTTTTATCTTAGTACAAATTAACAGTTCACTTTAATTTACACCACATAGGTTATATGAGAACTCGGGTGTTTACATGGGAGTGCAAATCAAAATCAATGTTTTTCTCCCTAAGTAACTTTAAAATTGAGCCTGATCTACTGTACAGTGCTCTTGCATACATGTGCACATGTAAGTGGTTTGCGAATCTCAGATCTGGATCTTGGAGATGCGCATCATTCATCTGGATCTGCACTCCATGTAGAGAGTCATAATGTTCTAATTCATAAAACATGACAAGATAAAGACTGTACTATAAAACATGTCCTGACAGGATCATCCTTAATTTGTCTGATTTTTCCCCTTTTATGGCATAACTATGTCTGATATTAACTCTATTAAAGAGGAATTGGACAAGTTTAGCATCATCCCCAAACTTTTCCTCAAGCATTTTGAGATTTTTCCATCGTTTGAAGTATATATTTAGATATTCTTTTATTTTTAATTATTGTTGTCAACAACGATAAATACTACCCCTATAGTTGATTATTTAAAATTGCCCTTTCAGGAGATCTAATGCAAACTCCAAATTGTTGATTTATCTGCAATCAATGATGTAAAAGGAATATTTTACAAACAAATCTTTGGCTCTTTCAATATTGATATTGCATCAATAAATACGGATAGAGAATAGCCTCATACCCAAGTCAACAAACAAAATAAAATTTAAATGTTTGTCTTTTCTGAAGGTTTGATCAAAATTTTCCCAATATCTGGTATTTGACTGTTATTTTCTATAACATATGAAGTGTAAATCATTCACAAATAAACTTTTGAAATTGTCCCTTTAAAGCTGAAACAATTCTCCTTCTAATCAGAATTTGAAATTATTATCATCCTGGGAAGGGTAGGCCAGGAAGGAGTAAGAGTTAGACCTATATGTTCCACTTTATACTTTTTATTTATCTGATTAGTACAAGAGAGTCCAAAAATTTCAAGAACAGTGGCTAATAAGCTCATTAATAACCAGAACTACAAGTTTTGCTGTCTGGTGACTACATGACAGCTGAAAAATGTACTGTTTTTCCGAACTTGCATAAAATTGCTACCCTATAATAGTGGTTCTTGTCGCAAATTGAAAAAGTACTCTTTCCATGGTTCTTTTGTTCGTTGATGAAAACAAGTTTAACTAGAACAGACCCCAGATTATAACAGTGCAATACCAGCAGAAGATGCTTCATTTGCATTGCCACAATGTAAATTTATAACATTTTACAGCAAATGGAAATGGTGCTCATAATCTTTAACAACTAAACCATGTTGATATCCATAGATTAAGTCAAATGTTATCTGATAAAAGTACTGTATCATGCCTTAAAATCAGATTTTAAATTATTGAAATAATACAATTATACAAGCAAAAAGATTATGTAGACACATAGTTCTTGCATCATTATTTGTACTTTTTGATGAAGTCCAAGCCATCACATGACCTGCCACCATCTGTCTGGGTATTAACATATGGCAGAATGTAATGTTTAATTCTCTGTCCAAATAAGCAAATACATGTGATTTGAGATCATTGTGTGTCCTGACATTTAAGTCAGTTATCAGTCACATTCTACAGTGACACTGCCCCTCCTGAAGCTTACAATGCGGATTTTTGTCAACCTACCGAGAAAAGAGTGGGTAGGGGAAGAGTAAATGAGGAAGAATTCCAAGGTTAAAAACAGTGTCAGCTAAAAATATTGAAAACCTTTTTTTTGTTTTATTTTGTTTGTTTGTTTTTTTTTTTTTTCTTGTCAACTGAAATTTGCTTAGGGTCTTCAAATAGGACAATTCTACTACGAAAAATCCACAATGTGTTTGTAATAAACAGGAAACAATTACTTTGTCCAGGGGCATATCCAGGATCCTGTACCCCCAGGGTGCGGATACTGGTTACGATTCTGAACAAAACGGGAGGGGTCAAGGGGCAGAGCCCCGGTGGGGGTCCGGGGGGGGTCCGGGGGGGGGCAAAGTTTCGGGAAAATTTTGCGTTTTTAAACAAATTTACTGCTAGTTTGGTGCAATCTTTCGTAAAGAATTATTACAATAATAACCATGTTTTATGCGTTTAAAAATTGTTAACAACAATTTTTAAGTCAACTTATGATGGCAAATGACCGTGAACATGGTCCGTTTCATTTCACAATTTGAAACAGGTTGCAAACATTCGGTAGTACCTTTATAAGTGACACGAAGTTAGTAAATCAATGAGACCGCAGAAATACATTTTCTGTGATATCCCCATCATGAGACTTAACTTTAATGATTCCTTTACTTAATATGCATCCAGAGTAGCGGTTAAAATCCATTTATCGTAATACTTATCACTCTTTCTGATGATATAGCTGGACCTAAACGAACATAAAACGAATAGACCCATAAATTATTAAAGAACATAGGCGAATGAAAACAAGTCATGTTAATCGTTTCGTTCGGCTCAGTTTGGCAACGTAATCATGGTAATGTTTTTTGCTTCATTTTTTTTTGCTGCTCAGACCCCGGGGTGCGCGTGCTCCCTCCGCACCCCCCTGGGTACGCCGGTGTTGTCCCACCTAACAAGTGTCCTGTTATGCCGCTGATAGTAAATTATTCAAACTCTTTTGATGCAAAATTACCACATATACATTTTTGGTTGTTTCCACTTCTACTGGTTAATGATTTGATTATTAAAAACTGGATACACTATGTAGCAGATCATTTTTACACTTGATGTAAAAACAATTATTTGATTTTCTCATGTAGGTCTATGACATGAACTTCATAGCCTTCTGATGTAAAAGTGAGAATCAAAATTATTGAAATTTCATCTATCTCTGTAATTTAGTAAGAGTTAACAGAATGGGTCTGGTGTAGAATCTTTGTTTCTTTCTCCCACCACCAGTCCCAAGCACAGGGAATAAATACAAAAAAATATTGAAATTTTGCATAATGTTTGCGCTTGAAAGACTGTTAACTTGGAAAACACTACTTGAAACTGAAGCTGTATGGAGCTTATTGAAGAAAAAATAAAGTCGAAAGCAAAAGCACTGATGTCTAGTTTTCTGATAACTGCATATGGATTTGCAGCATGATATTTTATGTGTATGTACATGTGACATCTTAGTTCAACCATTTCAAACCAGTTAAATGCCCTAAAGCCAAAAAACGAATATTGTTTGTTTGTCCATAAAGGCTCCTGAAAAGGTAGGCAGACTTTTAAAGAAATATTTTTGTAATAAATGTACATGAAACTCAAATATGGAAATATTGAACTAGAAATAAACTTACAAGAACAATATACTGCTGATTGATTCTTAGAGGTCTTCTTTGTTGGTAAATACAGTTCATGTCAATTCATATCATATTCTTTTTGTTCTGATTTGAAGACATTCTCAGTGAATATTCATATTTTAAAAGCCTCAAATAATAAGAGTTGAGAAAAAAACTTTTATAAAGCACATGGTCGGACCAAATTTTGACAGTCGGTCAGGTAAGGAAAAAAAAATATTGTTTTGTCCTTAGTCCTTCAAACATAACAATTCATTTGAATCTGCTTTTTGACATAAAAGAATTGACAAAACACTCATACAAACATCAAAATTATTAGATTTATTTTACTATACTTTAATCCGAGTGCTTGCCAAGATTATATAAACCAATGTTTTGATAATGTTGTCTACATAACAGCTGTACATTGAAGTATATAAATTCTGGCATATTACTTCAACTGAAACATTAATTATATAGCTCTCATTTATCATATTGTCATGATCATTATTCACTCCCAAAAATGATGATACAAAAAAGGCCATTGTTTGTTTCACACATTCTGATTTTGAACCATCTATCAATTTAATCAAAACACAAAGCCTTTGAAAATATTCCATTTAAAAGTAGCATCTGTTCTAATATAGTGGTATTACAGAAACTTAGATCTCTAAACTCTTTTAAGTAGTTTTTGGTCATTCTTTTAACTTTTTTCTACATTTTCTCCCCCATCCTGAAATTTAACCTTCTCTTTTTTCACATTGTGTCTCTTTTTTCCAGTAATTTGTTAAATTCATAAAGTCTAAGAGGATCTCTTTAAAGTTCCATTTTCAAATGTCTTATGACAGGTGTGGCTGGCTGCATTGATTTCTATTATGTGATAATGTGAGATCAACATCTAGGGCTTCTCTTTCAGTGATGCAGGATATGCCTTTGTTATTTTCTCTTGAAATCATTGGTACCTATGGATATGTTATTCATGGGTGGTTTGGGTCACGTACAATTCACAGTAACATGTGTGCAATCATATTTCCCTGTTTTTGAGTGGTGCTTTGATAATTTTCTGCTCTGTGGAATCTGGATAGTGCTGGCCACTGATATATTTTTAAATTCTAGTACCAATTTACATAAGTTTTTCTACCCTTTGTACATATTTATGGTTTTTTATCATGTTGTCTTAATATTATTTGTTTTTGAAATTGTAAGTAAAACTATATATTTTTGGTTCGTGCAATAATTGTAATTTTATCATCTATCTATTATATGTAATTTTGATAGTTTTAAAAATTGTAATATTTCTTGTCAATTTGGCCATGGGCCACTATATAGAAATAAATTATATGAATCTGAATCATACCTTTTTCCTCAACATTTTCATATGTCCCAACTAACCTAGTTAATCAAACTGTGTGAACTCAAGCTCAAAGTCTCTATCAGGCATGGATAAAGATATCATCAAAAGTGTGAAAAGATAATAAAGACGCTGATGAAAATGAACACAAAATGATTACAGCTGTGAAGCATTATCATCATTGGGAAACATCACCTCCTCTGTTGCTATAGCAACACATCTGTATCATTTTCAAGAGCAATTACCCCAAGCTTGACTGGTTGACTGTGTCAAATTTAACAGGAGTTGGAGATGTTCTTGAGGTAGGAATGTTGTGTTCACTCAAATTAGATTTATATGTAATCATTATGGATTGCCTGAAAACATGGAAAGTCAAAATTTACATACATCTAGATTGTCAGAGTGTTTGAATGTAAGGTGTGCACTTTGTTATTTAGTTTCTTCAACAAATTAGCTTAACAAAATTTACTAGCATCAAGCCTGAATGCATTTTTTGTCTTCTGAGTTACAACTGCCTGCAAGCAATAGAAACTATGATTCAATGAATAAGTCCAAGAATCAAATTCAAAGTGTTTTGCATGATCATATAGATTTTCTTGACCAAAAGAAGACTGAAACTTTAGTCCATGCGTTTATTACATGTCGCCTTGACCAATGTAACAGCCTTCTTTATGGCCTTCCTGACTCACACATTTCCAAACAGCAAATACAAAATTTGGCGGCAAGATTGGTTACTCGCACACGGTTTGGTGATCATATTACACCTGTCTTACAACAATTTAACATTGGTTGCCAGTAGAATACCGAATTAAGTTCAAAGTTTTGGTCTTAACATACAAATCTTTACATGGATTGGCACCTGTGTATCTGCAGGACCTTGTTAAGAAGTATATTCCACCTCGCAATTTACGTTCTGCTTCTCAATTTAAAATTGTGCCTTCATCAACAGCTACTGCTACTTATGGTGATCGTTCTTTCCAAAAAAACTTCTGCTGTCCTTTGGAATACTCTGCCACTTCATGTAAAGAACTGTCAAACTGTCAATCAATTTAAATCTTCCCTTAAGACACATTTGTTTAAACTTATTTTTGGTAATTAAGTGCCTTGTTTCATATAACTGTATATATTATGTCCATGCCTTGCTTAGTATGTGTATGTATGTATAACTTTATTTTTGTATATTATGTCTATGTATGTAACTGTTTAGCTTTCTTATGTTTGTATAGCGCTTAGAGACTCCGGTGTTAGGCGCTTCATAAGCACCGTTATATTATTATTATATCATATAAATTTGTATTTTTGGTCCATATTTGGTTCTTGTATTTATGTGTATGTGTATAAGAAGACACTTGTTTTGCTCGTTTGTATTATAGAATGTACGAAAACTGGTTAGTCTTGACACTATAAATTTCATTATTTCTGAAGACTTTGGACAATTTTAGGTAAGGATGAGTTGCCTTAAAGAAAGTAGAATTAATTTCAAAATAAGAAATTAATTAATATTGGAACTGTTTTAATAAGAAAGAATAAAGTTTTAAAACCAGGTTGCATTCCCACAATATGATTGTATCTTTTTCACCATCAACTATACTTAGTTATGTTCTTTCAAAATGTTTGAGCATTTCAAGCTGAGTGGCATGGATAAAGATATCATCAAACGTGTGAAAAGATAATAAAAACGCTGATGAAAATGAACACAAAATGATTACAGCTGTGAAACATTTTCATCATTGGGAAACATCACCTCC
>JXSR01S001471.1:0-10813 GCA_000969725.1 Ophiothrix spiculata
TAGAGAGCATATTTTAAAATCAGTCATTATTTGAGTTTCTTTCAAATTTCTGCATTTCCACTATTGATGGTAACATGAATAACACAACACTTAAAGCAAAATTTGCCATAATGCAATTTTGCCTAATTTTCCAATACGAAAGTAGTTTATGACGTCATAATTATGCAACGTCTTGGCCGATTTTCATGATCTTAGTATTGTTGAATAGCGGAGGGTCATACCTATCTATTAATAGCAAAACCAAGTTCATAGGTGTTCCGTTCTAAACTATTAGGGGGGATGCAACACCCCTTCCCTTCAGAGGATGTGTTACAATAAATAGCTCAGGAGGACAAGGGTTAACATTTCTTATAAGTCAATTTACCTATTATAGGTACTATGTTTATCCCTCCAAGTGTAATAAAAGTACGTGATGATTCACTGAAAACACTTTTAACGTATAAAATTCAAAATAAATGAATAAATAAAACACACACACCATTTGACCCAACTCAACCCCCAACACACACTTTTATATACCTGAAATATGTATTCTCTTTAATGATTGCTAACAATTAGAATGCTGCTTAATACCCGTCAATTGATCCTGAATATAATAAGGTGATTAATGAACATTCCACATCTGACATTTTAAGTATTTCTTTATTTTGAGAAATAAAATTTAAGGTTTAAATTGAGTTTTGAAGGAAATATCTGTCTGATCATCAATAGTGAAACTTGGACAGAAGCCTTTTACACCACTTGTAACGCAATCGAGCATATCATCAACACCATTGAACAATATCACGTAATTTTCATGCACTAGATAATCTATGACCTGAACATTATATTTCAAGTTACATTTTTCGATTTAACTGTATTTTCTAAAAGTTATGACCCGCCAAAGGTAGAAGTTAATTCTTTCTGGGACACCCTGTACAACCTGATTTCAAATTGGTTGCCTCGCAAAAAGTATTTATGGCGTCGCAAAATTTTTAAATCGCCCTGTCTGCTGATGTCATTGGCTTGCAAACTAACCTTTTTTTTACTAAAGCTTTAATTATAAATGCATGATGTACCGAATTCGATATTGTTTTACCAATTTACATATCCCGGTTACATATGCTCTGCATACTTACGCAATGAGAGTGCGTAATAAATATAAATAATGTTAATTATTCATAGTCAATATTTAACGAGCTATCAATAGATGGTATGACGGTATTGTTGTTAATAAACAAGTTATTAGTAAGGGCAAGTCAGTTGTAAATATGGAAAAGTCAATCCAATTTATGCTCGGTGGAAATGCGAATTGAATATTGGAATGCAAGAGTGACCCAAGTTCACTGAAGTACTTTTTAAGAAAAAAAACCCTTCACAGTATGACTGATGTTTTATGTTATGCATATTTGGCTAGCATGGTAGGTTTAAATGAACCCATTTGACATACATAAAACATGATTTTTTTTTTATAGCATTTGCCCTCGTAATGCTTTGCAGGGGGTCGTTTTAGACAGTGGACTTGGGTTCGTGCATTCATATGCGCTTTATGTATTCAATTTTGTGTTAAAATGGGGTGAGATCCATCTGGATCTAGTACTTTGGTGCAGTAATGCATCTGTACTTATGCTCTGTTTGTCTGAGGCAAAATTAATTGAAAAAAAAAAACCCAGTCTAAAAACAGTGTTTTTTTTCACATGTTTGCTGCGGAACCGTTCTTTAAATAGGTTTTTCGACCGCCATTTGAAAAGAAACTACCGATTTCCAATTGTTGCATGTTTTGTAAGCAATATAGACAGAACATACACCTAACATCAATAATTATTTTTCATTTTCAAGAGAAATTTTGGCCGATAACATGGTTTGAAACAACAAATGTATGAAAAACTGTCCATGAATTTTGAAAACTTTTGAATACATTAAGGACTTTAGGGGCACTTACATTTACCCCAGAATGATTCACCTACGAACCAACCATGATTTACAAACAAAAGATCAAAAAAGAAAAAAAAAAACAAAACACACATTGAAGAAACACATCTCGGGAAATAATTTATTATTAGGGTTTCCAGAAATTTCCTATAACCATAATATAGCTTATAAGTAAAACTTGTACTGAATCTATTTCTTACTTATTTTATTCAAACTTACCTTTTCATACCCCAGAGTCAGACGTGAACAGAAAATAAACTATATTGAATTATGAAGTAAAGAATCGGCACCTGGGGACAGATTATTATGCTTTCTTGCACTATAAGTTTTGTTTGCTTATTCTAGTTTTTCCATGGGGTATTACGGTAGTTGTAGACAACTTCGGTGTCTTATTTTCAAGCTTAACATTTTATTGCTAAAAACTTAGAAAAAATAATTTTACATGCAAAGGAAAGTTCACCAGTTTAGGTAATCACTTGAAATGTCAACTTTACGAATGGTTGACCACAGATATTTAAGGCATCTTATAAAGGAATTGTAATTAACTTAAACATATCACATATCACATTTGTATAATGAAATAAAGTCATCTTTTTACTTCTGTGTTTAGGTGATTTACGTCATACAACAGCCTTGCCCTTAAAGTATTTTCTGTATAACGTATTTAATTTTATAAGTATTAAACAATATACAAAAGACAACTCGCTTATTTTAGGTAAGATACTGTCCATCTTGGATAATCCAAAATTTTCAAGTTACTGGACATCGAGTGTTCCATAGACGCGTGGTGTTTTGCCTTACATATCTTTCAAATTTTACTTAACCCTTACAGAGTCGGGCTTTTTCGACCCACCTCACAAGCGGGTGGGGGTGGATTCCGCCCCCCCCCCCCTTCCGATCTCGGAAACCGATTGACGAAACATCAAGTGTAGGGTACTGGTGGATAGCTAGGACCCTCACGAGTCCATTGGTACCAAAATTGAAATCGGACCTTGTATGACGTCACAGTGACGACATAAGTGACGTCGCGTCGAAAAACGCGAAAATCACAATAAAATCGCCAAAATCATGGTTTTTCGCTATTTTTTCGAGCAAAAGTTGCAATTTTTATCAATAATGTGTGTCAAAGTACACTAAGGCATGTTCTTACTCCAAATAAATCAAATAAATACAATAAAACATAGTGGAAGTGTATCCTAATAACTAAAAACACGATTTGTATGTAATTTGCATTGAAAATCAGTTTTTGGTCAGTTTTTCGTTTGACCCAGCGTGCCATTACGGAACGCCACATACCAACCCTAGGTCCGATTTTCACAAAAATGGTCTTAAAATAAGCGCAAGGCTTTAAGTAAAACAGTTAAGAAGTTTCAGCGCGAAAAAATAACAACCGAATAACCCCCCCCCCACCACGGCTCTTTTAGGGTTAAGTAGGTATGTTGATGTTTATATAGTTTGGATTGATATACGCTTTTTATTTTCACCAGCAACCCTTGAACTATTATAGTTTGAGATTACTTATCTTTACGAAAGTTTCTATCATCAAAAGTACATGCTTTTAATGTCAAGAAAGAATACACTAGCATGTTTGCCTTACGTTTGACATGGAAAAATTTCACTGCACTGTGGACGAATACTGATGACGTACATGTTAACAATTTTTCATCGAAACTTGATAGAAACACGTTTATCGAAAACAGATATCTTACTGAGATACACTTCAAACTTTGACAGTGATACACGTTGCTATAGACCAATCCTATAATTGACATACTCCCACCGTTGATAGGGTAAATCTACATAATCGGACGGAGAATCGGAACTCAGAAGGAGGCCAAGTTGGTTATAATAAAATATAATTTCAGGCTGTCAGTTTATTTTGGATGGAATAACTGACTAGCGATGGAAATGTTTCAATTGAGTGAGCTTTTAGTTGGAACAAAACATACATCTGGCAATATCTATATGTGTTTATGAAGTGTGTGCATAAATTTCAAAATATTTACGAACTTTAACATCAACTATATACATTAAATTTATAAGAGCGTGTTTTGATTTATAAACAATTTAATTCTACGGGTAAATTACAGTCAAGTGTTATTGCGCTAAATATCGAAAAAATGGTGCGAATTCTAGGTTTAACCGGTGACGATTCTCAAATGATCTATTTACGGCAAGGAAAAAAAACCTTAGAGATTTAATTTGCAAAGCTGTCAGACACAAATATTTTCTTAATCCTAGGGAAAATATAATCGTATGTGAAAACAACTACTTGGAAAAGCAAAAACATTAAGACACGTGCAAGTGAAAGTCTAATAATTCTCTTAGGAAGAGTATTATATATTTTCATAACGTATAATTTTGATCATTTATTAAAAAGAAGGGGATACCTCAAAGTTAGTATCTAAGTAAAATCCACTTTTGAAAAACTGCAATACATATATATGCAACTTTAAAAGAAAGATGATCATCTTCTTTTACATACTGTTGTATCGATCACATGATTTTTTCTCACCAAAGCAACAATATTTGAAGTAAGTGACTTATGTTTATTTTGCATCGGCTCAATACGAGCATCTGTACAAGTAAACGTACCATTCACCTGGTAAAATATATGAAGTATTGCTCAAAATGTAATATTGCATTTGAAGAAAGCTCACTATCTACACTCTGTAAATCTTGAAGTATGTAACAAGCAACCGATTACCGCACATAAACCAATATGACCATATGGGGAAGTAAAACAGTGCATATTTCTCTAATCATAACAACATACCAAATCTTGCTGAATATTCAAATAAATTTATGACCATGTTTTTCCATGTGTTAGCAACAAAATTATTCCAAAATAATACCAAAATCACGAACAATCCATGTAATAAAAATATTAATACGCAGTGATTTGGCCTTAATCAATCCTAATCAATCATTAGTATTCTCTTACACAATACAAAACCATCAGTTCACAATGTTTTAAAATACAAGGGATATGCTATGGATCTTGTAACAGAGTCTTATTGCTTGTTGCATACTTCAAGGTTTATAGAGTATAACCTATGGATTCTATGTACGTTATGCAAACTTTTAGACTTTGTGTAAATATGGACGGACTATAATAATGCTGATTCAGTACACCGTGTTTTTCTTGTTATTGTTTAAAGCAAAACAAAAATATTATCTATCAAAAATCAAAATGATTGACCTCCATATTTTCCATCAAACCATATTGTAATGTTCAATTTTAGATTTTAGATTTTGTTGTAGACCTGTGTATTTGATTCAATCGACTGTGCCACATGCAAAATTTAATAAAGACAACACTGTCATGTCTTATCTATTGATATAGATCAGTTACCGGACTGAAGACAAATATTGACTTAGAATAATTACACAAAATTTACTCCATTTTTTTATTACACACTCATTGTGTATTTTCCAAAGTAAATTTGCAAAGAATATCAAATTATTGCACACAATTAGAAAAATTGCCTGGTATCAAAACGGAAATTGTGAAGAAGTTTGCGTTATTAGCGTCAAACTGTTGTTGACTTTCGCATCAAAATATGCTCAGATGGGTCAATAAATGTTTACTTGGCTTTGAATAATATCCGCTGTTTGTTTACCAGCAACCTTTGAACGATAATTTGTTATGAATTATCTCTACGATATCTGCTTTTGCACTACAAAGATGAACTCCTAATGCTTAAATGTTGAGCGAGGATATCTGTCTGCGTCAGACTTGATATAAAAGGTTGCATTGCACTTAGTGATAACTATTGGTCACGTCCAGGTCGTCACGTGTTCCATTGAAGTTGGATAAGAATATGTCTTTCGGAAAAATGAAAAACAATGCGAGGTACATATCGACCTCGTTGCTCTACGTCAATGTGGAATAGTATAATTGCTGATTTCAATTCAGTACCTTGTTTGAAACTATTGCTGGTTTGGTTTAAAAAGAGATAAATAAAACAGAATGAGCAAAAACGAGGATTATTAAGTGAAACAAAACAAATCAATGTCTGGAAATATGTGTCTTATGGAGTTCTTCTATGACAAAATATATTCAAACTAAATGAAAATGCCGGGGATATGCAAACCGTTTTATGGTAAGTATTGTGTTCACTTGATAGAAAAGGCTGCTGGCTTTCACAGGTGTATCATGTAAATAGACACTTGGATAGTTCAAATGTGTCGTAATAGTAAAAGATAATTTACCAAGGATTTGAACTAAACCATTGATATTTATTGCTCTTTTCTTGTTTGTCCAATATATTGCTTTTTCTTTTTTATTTCTTCAAATATATACATTTCGGGCTATACATGTACATAAAAATTAGGATTCCTATTATATCATTTAAAAGACTAACACACTATTTTGTATTGATAATTTTGAAAAAACGGTGCAAAATACTCTTTCTAACATTTTGATTAAGCGTTTGTTGTTAAATGATATACCTAATGACATTTTAGTATAAAATGATTAGGCCTACAAATTTAGTGCCTCACAACAATTTTTAAGCAAAATGACGTCGAAATATTTTAAATCACCTCGTCTGCTGTTATCATTGGCTTGTAAATTCAATCTTTGTTGATATTCCTGTTCTGAATGTCCATACTGCGCTGTTATTCTAAATGCATGATGTACTAAATTGGATATTCTGCTCTGCATACTTGAGTGTGCGTAATGTATATAAATAAAGTTAATTATTCATATTCAATATTTGCATTCAGGTAAATGAGTTATATCAATAGATGGCATGACGGAAAATTCAATCGCATTCATGATTGGTGGAAAAAAAGATGATAAAAATGTAAAACCCGAAGCAATGGAAAATATATATATTCTCCTGCTACCAAAACAGGTCTTAGATCCAGTATAACATATAGAAATATTTAATGATCATGGGGAATCTTGTGGAATCTATTGGTTAAGGACCTATAGATTCCACTTTAGATCCCAAATAAGTTCATTAAATAGTAGTTTTATATCATTTATTATTTTTTCATTGATTTGTTAAATGCCATACCTGATTCTTGGCATCGATTTCTTGATGTATAATGCACTTTTATGATTCCTTGCTAACAAAAGGCTACTATCTCTCTCAAAAATATTATCTCGCTCCCTCAAATATAGTTTTGTTTTGTTTTTTTAACGAAATAGTGGTAATTCATGAAATAATAATAATTTATTATAATATGACCAGGTTTTAACCAATAAATGAACAATGATATATTTATGAATGATATAATCGTAAATTATCTCAATAATACTGATAGGAAATAGTTTTGATATTGACATAATTAAAGAGCAGTCAATATTTGCTTTATATGACACTATATTGTATTACATGACCATACATTTTCTTTATACAATAAAGAGTATAAACATTGCGCTTTGACGCTGGCTTGATAATGTACATTCATTTTCACCACAATTTCAAATAATATACTAAAGATGGATCACCTTTTCATAAATACACTTTTTGCATCAAGCACATATTTAGTGCAAAATAAATTTAGATAAAATGTAGATGCAGCAGCAATACGCAGTAAGGTAGTAAATATTGACGGGCCCCAACTGTTATTATGTTATGAGTAATTTTCCATATACCGTAGTAGAGGAACATTTCGTTTATTTATACAGATGTTCATATTTAGCAAATGTTCAAGTAAGCAAAACAAACATAAGTCACATTCTTAAACATTGTTGCTTTGGTGAAGAAAACAAATAATGTAATGGTGTTCGAATGATAATATTTCTTTACAATGTTAACGGTGTGTTTAAGGATTATGCTGTATTTTGTTTTGTTTTTTTAATTGAAGTTTCATTAGAGATTTTCAATAGACTCGTTTACATTAAACATTCTTGATTATCTTCTGTAGAGCATTGTATCATATCTTTATTATTTTATTAAAGCAAACATTTACATACCCCAGTACCAAACGTTAATTTAAAATTGAACATATTCAAATACGACGTTGGAGTTTTGGCACCTTTTAGGGTACGAGGAATCCACATGCTCAGGAAAATGTGAATCCTAACTATTTTTCAATCATGAAAAGATAAATAGTTTCAACTGCCTTTGCGGGGACTCGAACCATGGATTATGGCGGGGGTTCGTCATGCATTACGAAGCGAGAGATCTGACGCTGAGCTATCAAGGCAGCGTTGAGATGGTGAACTAAAATCTAAAACATACTCATTAGAATGCCGTATTTTTCTTTTGTTTACTTAAAAAATTGCAATTTTTGACTCATTGGAATGCTCAATTTGTAAGTACATTATTCGAATGCGTATATCAGACAAAATGTAGATAATGTAGATACTAAAATCAGGCTAATCACAGCTCAAACAGGGCGAAATCATAGTCATAATTCACGCCCGGTTATTCGGGCAAAACAAAGCGGACTTGTTACATTATTATTCAAAATCAACACAACATATTTATAAAATATTATTTCTAATTCAATAAAAAGTATCAAGCCTACAATCTGTCAAAATTTGAAAACATGCGAATCGTTCGAACATCATAAAATTGTAAGGTTTCGGCGAAAAAGGTGTAAATTTTTCGAAGTAGTTTATTGACGTAATTTTAACCTTGATAATGGACGTGAAATCACTACTAAAGTCTCATGTATAAACTAGAGACTTTATTACATATGTACGCCACAAATTGCATTATTCTGATATGTGTAAGTAGGTAAAACGTTGCAGTAAAGATGCCGTTGGCAAAAAATGGCACCCATTTAGGGACTGTAGCCTTAAACTGCATTACAATTCAAATTGTGTTTACTGATCGTAGATTTTCTGAGGGGACACCATGTTAACTGCTGACTACTTCTACGTGTTATTTCTAAGCTAACATCTTGCTGATTTGCAAATACGAAAGTCTCTCAAAGAAAGGTTAAAAGTTTTAGTCATAACTAAATTTTCTAATCACAATGACTGACTAATTTCTGCATTATTTAATTCAAGCAAGCGTTTTCATACGTTAGAGTCAAACGTGAACATAAAATTGAATATATAAAATTATGAAGTAACAGTTTTTGCACCTTTGATAGTGTATATACTAAGCTTTATTGCAATATTCAAGTTGTGTTTGCTTATTTTAGTTGTTCCAAAGGGATATTATGCAAATTGCAAACCAATTCGATATCTTATTTCCAGGCCAAATAATTTTATTACTAAAAAGACTAACCTTCTAATGTAACTCTCAAAGGAAAGTTTACCAGTATTATAGGTAACCACTTAAAATGTCAAATCGAAAGGTTGACCACAGATATTTTAAGGATCATTATTAAGGAATAGTAATTTACTTAATTATATCACATGTCACATCTTAACACTGTAATAAAGTCTTTTTTATTCCTGTGTTTAGATGATTTGCGTCATAAAACAGCTGTGCCCTAAAAGTATTTTCTGTGGATATGTGTGTGTCTGAAACCGTTTTTTTTTTTAACTTGAAACATTTTATAAAACTAGTATGGTTTAATAAACTTATTCCTATATATTAGTACTTGCTAATATAGTAGCTGAATATAATACATAATTGACAAATTGGCTGAAAAGGAATAGACTAAAATGTATTCATGAGTAAACCCAGCAACCAGAAAAATATTTCCGAAACAGTTTTGAAAGGATCTTTTTTATTATTTACAATTGGTTTTGTTTTTCTAAAAAACATTTGGAACGTTTTTTAAACATTTTGAATTGATTAAGATATCTTTGGTTTTAATGAAATGTATTAGAAACTTTGAAAAAAGAGAGAGAAAATGGTTTTTAAAACATGTGTCTGAAATATTTTCTAACGTAAATTAAACCTTTTTTATGGTTATATTTAAGCGGGGTTTTTTTTTACCCCTTCACCACTCTTGTAACTTTTTCCGATCAAAAGTCAACGTTTTTAACGTTCAAAACGCTATTTGGCTAGCTTAAATAGACAAACTCTGGGAAGGGGAAATTGGTAAATATCTCAATGCTGTAAAAATTTCATAGTTCACTATAATTATAAAGTAATGTATCATACAACTGCAATAGGATGAGAGAATTTTGAATATTTTTTGTCTTTGAAAATTGATTTAAATAATTTAAATATTTTAGATATTTGGTGGTCAGCATTATATTTCACATTGACTTTTCTTATACAGAAACATGGTTATAGCCCAGGGAAGAGGATTCCATTTCCATTCGAAATAAAATGATTATAAAGTCCATTTTGATAATCATAATCTTTAGTAAACAACGCCTTGCAGTTTTGGGATTTTAATTTCCCAAATAATTAAGGCAAGTTTGACACATTTAACAAGGTAAAGTAAAGGTAAAGGGGACGACCTTGGTCGGAGTGCCCATATCTCTTTCTCTAGCGATTGGGCCAGACTCAAAATTTGCGGAGAGGGGATCGCCACACCTCCTGCACCGCGAGCCTGTTACCTTCCCAGCATTGAAGAATGCCGGTACCCATTTGACACCTGGGTGGAGAGGAGCACATAGGAGTGAGTTTCTTGCTCAAGGAAATTACACACGCCGCTGAGCGGATTCGAACCCACACTGTCGAACCCACACTGTCAATGCCCAATGATTAACAGTCTGAGACTTATACCGCTCGGCCACGCGTGTCTCCATTTAACAAAAGCAAGGAATACGGGAGCAAAACATTATTTTTTTGTTTCAAATTGGCTTTCAGATTGAGAAGGTATTATTGTTACAGTGACATTTGAAACTATTCACTGAGATTGTGATATATTGCCGGAATATGACTGAGATTCATGATAGCCAAGTAGCTAGAGTGCCCTTTTAATGCATTATGCATTCATAGGACATGTTTGTATTATAGGTTGATAGTGACTAACCTGATACATAGAGCGTGGCCGAGCGGTTAGAGAACGGGTCTCGTAATACATA
>JXSR01S001471.1:74986-85383 GCA_000969725.1 Ophiothrix spiculata
ACCTCCGAACTTTGAACAGACACTGTAATCCCCCTGAAGGTGGTAGGGTAAAATTGTTTTCGCTAGAATAAGCGGAAAGGATGAACTTAGAGGTACACCAAGTCGCCTCGCGCTGCGCGCGAGGAATTTTTAGCGGCAGAAAAAATTTCGGTAGGGGGTTTGAAGCAACCCCCTCCCCCTTCGTAGAACTAGGGTTACTGAAGAACCGTTATAACGTAATCATTATATTTGGATACCTCTAACTAAATTTTATTTGTTTCGTTGTCTTTTTTTTTAATTGACCGACCTTTCCGATTTTTGTTCAAACATTATCACAAGTATTATTTAACAAAACTATAATGTTACGATCTAACCAAGGACCTTCTTACAAATACATATAGCCTAAACATTAGTATCAGCATCTCTGAATTCATAAGAGTTAAAGTACCATTATTATGAAGAATCCCCCATAATCAGTAGTTAATGTTTTGGTTTTTTTAATTAACAGTTTTGACAATAGTTATAGTAATGCATTTTTGTGCTTTGTCTGTTAAAATATTTTATAAATTTCTGAATATATTTCAGATTATATTTACGACAATTGGTCTTTTTGTTGAGGCAGAATGTCAAATTTATTTCAAATTTCAAACAACACATACATACATACATACATACATACAAGCATACATACATTATGGGCACTTATTAGGCGCCATTTCTTATAGACCACGGCGCACCATGATGGAACATAAAAAGAATAGTGAACACATGAAAAGCAGCAAACTGAAACATGCAGTGCGATTACATTTACCATTTAGCCCTAACCATTTCCAAAGCCAACCAGAATAAACAGAAGAGTTCGTCTGCTTTATGACTGAGCTTACAGCATATATGTCAAGCCAATCGTATCTTTCATTCTATCTTGAATGAATGAATAATGCGAACGGCAAAATTGAATATTGAAATCGCATATTTGACCGTCCATCTCAAACCAGCTGCAAATGCAGCCTCTTGTTATTATCATTTGTTTTAATATTTGCAAAGACCATGTATAAAAGGATTAAAATGACACCTCAATGAACTTCACACTAAGTTCAGAAGTCAACTTATTGGTACGTCAACGTTTGTCATGGAGTAAAATGTATAACTGGGATAAACGGATAAAAGATCAGTAAAGCTCTAATTTTTCTGTTGATTGTCATAAAAATATGCAGATTTATTTCATAATTCCTATCATTTTCTTGAAGTGAAACTTTCCTACTATTTTGTAGTAAGCACAAGGATTGTGAATCTGTCAAAAAATCAATTTCGGCAAAATTACGACTTTGACACGTATTTTCAACTGTAGTGCAAAATGAAGTTTCTTGCATTTACGGCTCAAACGGGTTGGATTTGGGCAGCTACATATTGGAACTGGATTTAAAGAAACAACCGTCTGTTGTTGTCATTTATAGCAACTGTACACGTAATTTGAGAGAATGAGGGACAAAGAATGATTGGCAGTCATTTTTCTATCTTAATTGTTTGTATTTGTTTGTAAGATTTACATCTATGAACCAACATTTACACACTCCAGTATAGTATCAATCTAAGTGTTTTAGAATGCTGAGTATAAGTAATGGTTTTGACATGCATTAATTTGATTAAACAGTTCAACAAACCAAGTGTTTCTATACGTGTCTGCATGATATTCGCTGGAAGAATTTGAACCTGAAACCGATCATTAACAAATTTTGATATAGCCAAGTGTTTCTATATTTTATACACTCTAAAAATTATTTTACTCTTTGTTGAGTAAAAAGGTCACAGCTCATTGTTGAGTAAAATCTTACTCCTTACTCGGTTAAGGCAATATTACTCAATGTTGAGCACATCTTACTCAACGTTGAGCAAAGTTTACCTAACGTTGAGTAAAGTTGAGTAAGATTTTACTCAACAAAATGAGCTGTGACCGTTGAGTAAGATTTTACTCAACAAAATGAGCTGTGACCGTTGAGTAAGTTTTTGCTCAACATGAGTAAGATAATTTTAAGAGTGTACGTGTCTGCAAGATATTCGCTGGAATAATTTGAACCTGAAACTGATCGTTTACAAATTCTCATCGGCATCTTTATCATTATCCCCGAGCATTTAACACATCGTCTCAATGATGGGTTGTCGTGTAAAAAGACCCTTTTTAAACTATGTCGTGGCGCTGCGACCAATCGGATTGTACAATATCTTAAATCTTCCGAATCGTGTATTTCTCCTGCTGAAAATGTATTATGAGTCACAAGTAGTTTGACACATTTAATGTGATACAACTTATTGTATAAACTTTCATTCATATTCTAGTCTGAAAATTTAATTCCTAACTTGTTTACAGAAAAAAAAATACTTGGAAAAATTCGCCAACATGATGTTGGCCCTTGGTGATATATTAGACGTATTGCGTCATTATCGTTGCTTTTCATGTTACCGATCCGTTAGGTAATTTCTTTCGGTGAATATAATCCTTGGAAGTCATCGTCCAGATTCTGGGATGTTAGGCAATAATTGTAATCAGAACCGTACAAGTTTACATGTCTGGTTTACTTGGTGTTAACGTTAAAGGACTTCATTTTACACCAGAGCTTGTGTTTTTCATAATGTAATATAAGATAATGGCTCATTCCATAGAAAATGAAACATTTTTTGACTTCAAGCAAAAATCAGCCTTTTTAATCGACCACATAAGCAGGTTTACAGTCATAAATTTGCTACTTGATACGTGAGAAGCATTTCCCAAACAGAAATTGTAAAGTTTTTCTATCCCTGCATGAATGAGCACATGTTTTATTTCAAAAATGTCACAAACATTAACGAAAAGTTACACAAAAATGTCACAAACGTTATCACACAAAAAAATGCATTTAACATAAATCCTGACGATAAAAGTTCCTACCATTTTTATGAAATATTTATAAATATGTTACCCATCGTCTGTGTAAAGCACAATATAAAAATCGATAACACATTAGATAATTTTTACTTTTAAGTTATTTGGAGCAAAAAAGATATTTCCTTGCGATGTCACAAACGTTACTGAACGTTACATGAACTTTATTCATGATCTTGGCAATTAATTTATAAACATCTATATACATATCTTGACCCCATCAGTGAGCATCCTTATCAACAACAAACTCGTGGATATAATGTTTATGCTAGGTTCTGTAGCCATTTAAAAGCGATTTTATTCATTTCTTCAGTCGCAAACGTAACTTTGGAATCGCCCTAACAATAATGAATAGATGGTAGGTTTTTTGTACAATTTTCAGATGACACAACTTTTTTTAGGGGGGGGGGGGGCTTTACTTAAATCTACCTAAACTTATTTTAAGACGTTATAGGAGACATCTACCAAATGGTATGGTACAATATGTTCAAACAATCTTTCAACTATCTTTCTTCGCTGGCATCTGGATATCAGACTAGATATTTGTTTCTTTTGACTCTTCTATAATGACATCAGCAACCTGATTGTAATATCCAGGTTTAACTCTGTTGTTTTCAAAGTTTTACGTCAGTTGTACGTAAGAACCAGGATAATATGGCAAATAAAACTGTTTCAGTCATGCAGGTGTGTCTATCTTCAAAATGAATACAAAATAATATTTTTGTTTCCAAAACTCACTCAGTTCAACGGCTGCCGCCTTGCTAGATTTTGAAACCTAAATTTTGCATCCAGATTGTTCTGACGCTCATTTTACCTCACATTACAGGGGTCGGGCGTCCATATTCTGACTATAATCACATGGTCGCAGTTCACTTCTCTTAAGGGACATTATGAATAGTAATAAAACAGATTTTTTTTCAAAAACTCACCAAGTGCAGGGATTAATCATATTTCCAAATAATTATCTTATTTTGTGTGTGCATCGCAGTGCCAGTATGAATTTTTGATTAATGTGACATACAACTGGGTCATTTGCACAGCGCTTTGACAACAAATTCAAGTCACAAAATCAGCGGTATAATAGATTTATAGTTTATGCAAATATAACATGTGACTGATTGAGTTTGGATAAAAACACTCTTCAAATGATCGTTGTTGCAAGCATAGAGATTTAGCAGACTAGCAGTATTGCTATTGCAATGTGCAAAGCCCTTTACCGGGATATCTTAAAACTATATTTCTTTGAACATCACTTGTTATAATTCATGTTTGTTTCATTTGCATTAGAGACATTTTGCGAATAAAAACATTAAATGGAGATATATCGAGTAACCCATAGAGTAAGAAATGGAGCAATACTATTAATCTGCAATAGTTTTGCGCCACTGTAGAGAAACATAACTGGTCGAAGTTTTGTTTTTGTTTTTAAATAACTAAATGATTGCAGATGTTTGTGAACATAACATTAACTAAAAATAGTACAAAAAATAAACGTCAGAAACAAGCAGCTGGGCGCGGCGCGCATTTTAACTCAGTGTCTGCTGTGCAAATAGAAAAGAGTACGCGAGCTGATGTCCCCTCTAAATCGACATAATGTTTAAATAACTGACTAGATTTATTTAGAATCATGATGTAAAACAGTTAAATTCATATCAGAATCTTAAAATGATACAATTGCAATATTGTTGTTTGGTTATTTGAAAGTTTGAAAAAAACAAAAGACACGATGACCAATGATACCCCGCGGTAAAACTCTTAACCTGTATTTATTTATCTATTGCAGTGCATTATTTATTAGTGCATTTGCATTAAATTCAAGAGATGCGTCCGTAGCTATGCGTCCGTAGTGTGAAAGACAGAATATTGGAAATTCTCGATTTTAGACGCAAGAATAAATTGAAGTGCTCAGAGAAATCTTGCATGGATTTGAGTTATTTAGTTATGGACCGACAACCAAATTTATATACTGTACGTACAACTTAGGGAAGACACGCTGTGCTTACTCGTCACCATTAGAAAACTCAAGGAATCCACCATGGGTGATCATTTTAAGCATTATTGTAAATCTGATTATCAATGAAAGCAAATAATGCTCGAATATTAAAAAAAAATGATAGCAAACCTACAATTCTATTCAACTTATTAACCACTGCCAATAAGTAAATCGAAACATAAACATAGGTATTTTCAATATAAATATTTCATCTGCTCTGTTCGTTTATCTGAGGATTATCCCATGAGAGTATCGATAAATATTTACAACCAGCAGTATCGAGTTACACAAGACATGTTTTGTTGATGCAATAAATATTCAAGACATGTGCGATGATAATGCATGAAGTATACATGACAGAAGGACGTATGGGACAAAATTTTCGAAATGTGTTTTTGGCATAAAGTACATCTTTAAACAAATATCTACAAATTTACCATGGTTTTATGGTCAGAAATGTTGAAAATTTGCTTCCTTCATTTGTACCCGCTTTGAAAAGGGGATTTTTTGAAAAACCATGACAAAAGGAAGCATGAGACATACTACATAAGGAATTATTGACTGATATAAGAGGATTAAAACTAAATTGATCAAATATTGTATCAATTTAATTGAATATTATAAACTACATAATGTAAACAGCAAAAGGTTAGGAAAAAATAAATAGTTTTCAAAAAGACACAAAATTGTCGTTTTTGCTTCATATTTCTAATACATAAATCTGTGCCATACTTTCTTTTGTCGTGGGCGGCAGTTTAGTGATATAGACACTTCATGAAGTGAAGCAAGAAATTTGTCAAAAAAAGACTAGTATTCAATAATCAAATTGAATAAAATTACAAGGATTAAATTGACTTCGGATTATTTTTTTTACGATACTTTGTAACATAATGTATCTTAATATTATATATTAATAAAACATTTATTCTGGGTTTGGTTTGCAGTTTCTGTTTTGTTTTTACATTAATTTAAAAACCAATATTTTTTAATTAATGCAATATGTTTTTTTGTAAATGATACCTTTTCATGAAATGGTAGAACATGATTCTTTAGCATTCATTTGTTTTTAAACATGGAGTATCAACACATGGCAGCATTTAAATGTGCTCATCATTTTCCACGTTTTTATCTAATATGTGTATATTATTTTGAAACTATCAAAATAAACCAAATAGAGATATGTTATTAAATGTGCTTAACAATGAATTTCTTCTGTAAGTGTGCTCCAATTCTTGTTGGCTTACAGGAATTAACGTAGCAGATATTTCACTTAATGTTGAAATCTGACATATGGAAATGCAGATATAAAAGAAGGTATTTACATAATT
Organism: Ophiothrix spiculata; assembly: GCA_000969725.1. Lineage (NCBI taxonomy): Eukaryota > Metazoa > Echinodermata > Ophiuroidea > Amphilepidida > Ophiotrichidae > Ophiothrix > Ophiothrix spiculata. The sequence goes on from JXSR01S001471.1 coordinate 81,204, forward strand.
ACTCAGATATGAGGAATACATTTGTCGATTTATGTCAGATCTAGTATTACCCTGGTGCAGTTCAAAACCATCCTTAAGACCCACTTTTTCAATGAAGCTTTTCATTAAACTATTTTTTCTGCTTTGTGTGTACTATATTTTGGTTATTATGAATGTGTAAAGTAAGGTTTGTTTTATTGTAATGTGCCTTGAGCATCTGTTGGGTGGATTTGTGCGCATAACAAGTCCACATTATTATTATTATTATTATTATTATTATTATTATTATTATTATAAGGAATAAATTTACATAAATTACCTGAACATCAGTGATGTATAAAAGGAATTTTTATGTTATTGTGTTTCTACATTTGATATACTTCCATTACTTAACATTACAGAGTATTTTTTTTACCATTAGCATCTATAGACTTTTTTGACATTATTGCAATATGCTTAAAATATAATAACACTCTTAATGATCATTTGGCATGGATGTTATCTTATTCTACAGAAATCAGTTTTTGAATAAACGTATCAGGGAAACACTTCAAATGTAAGTTTAACATACAACAAATGCTTATACGTTTATCTATGAAGTGATAACAGTTTAAGAACCTGATTTGCTATAACATCTGATTCTCAACGCTATCTGTAGTATTTAAGAGGTTTTCATCTTAGATTTCCTTCATCCTGAAATAAAATCTAGTTGCACTGACTTACACCACTTGACGTGACATGCTGAATAGTGAATAGAGTATCCTATTTGCCGCCATTTACATGCCACTATCGATGTGCCATATATAAAACGCAGCTCACAGCTGTTAGAGCATAGAACATTGGTGCACCGATGCAAATACAAGCAACACGTTACTTAAGTTCGTGGAATTATATATATTGGACAACATGTATTTAACGGAAAGATTTACTAAACTGATGTAGTATAAACACAAACAAGCGTCACTCATGGAATAAAAAGATAAATTTATCACAGATATAATTGTTTTATAAAGGAATACTAACAGGAATTATTAACTAATCATGTTACCGAATACATAAACTGGTAAGTATACTTGTTTTAATCAAAATATAGAACATGCATGTCAACAATGTTATATGCAGTACATATCATTCCACAGTGAATAGTTAAAATATGTTTTAAGAGTAAGTTTACTTTAAATTTGTAGAGAGGAATTAATATAATAGAAATACTACTAAAGTTGACACCTGAATCTGACTACCAAAGTATTGTAGGTTCTCATGTATTTGAATCTGTTAAACTTGGTAAATATCGCATTGCTCATGATATAGGGCATTTTCATCACGCTTGACATACCTTTAAGTTGCTCTTAATGCAGAGGCATGATAACAGCCTAAATACCAAAGTACAGATGCAAGTAAGTCCCGCCAAATGATTAAAAATTCTCTGTGAACTTTATTTGTCACTGTTTCCTGTTTCTAAAATTAGTGATATTATATTAAAAGGACTAGCTTAGATTCCATTTACAATTAAAAAAACAATGGAAATGCTTTAAAAAGCTTTAAATGTAGTAAAATCAAAAAACGAAAGACATCTACACAGAAATGACTGAAATTGAGGGATAATTCATTTTTATTATATCATTCTGTTACGGTAGTGTAACTCTTAACAGTTTTCTAAAATTGTACCTCAGATGGATTTACTAGTTAACATAAAATACTCTATAAGAAATTTGATATATATCTATCGCGAAACAATTCAATTAAAAATACAATTTTCACACCATTTTTTAGTCCAGAGGAAACAAAAAGTATGTAAAGAATTCAATTTTGCATTTATAAACATTCTATAGATTCATGAAAAAAATATGTAAGTAGAAAAACAGCGGGAAGAATCTAGGCCAGTCCCTTTAACATTTGCTTATATAATGTATGAAAGTATACTTTGTGTGTGATAGGTATAGATTGTTAATGTTAAACTATTACAATCCTAGCAATGTGTCTTGAAATGATTGTAACCACCAAGAAAATGTTAATCCATACATACTTGAAATTAATGGAGACATATGTAAGTACGATTATTAGTATAGATCTTGTAAAATGACATAATAAATATTAGCTAAAGTGACTAAAACAATTACTGTAATTCCACACACTAACCCTTTCATATTTATCAATATTTACTTTTTTCTGCATTTTGTATATATTTAACATTACAATAAACAAGCATACCGTATTGTAAGCTGCAATGGTAATTATCATAATTTATGTGATGGTAGGTTTTATAACGGTAGGTATTAAATTGAAATAGCAGTTAATGTATCCATTATCTCTTTTTCATGATCCATTACACCATCTGCACGACTGGTGTGTGCATTTTGCAGCCCAACATGTTATAATAACTTGTTTAACGTACACAAAGAGCTTTTATAACATAAATTTGTAACAAAAAACGCAGGTACTCATGCTCGCCAAACTCGCTCAAATTTGGACCAACAATGGTGTACTTGTTGATGATAGCAACTTGCAACCCTAAATTGGCGCAAGATGGTGGAAATCATACACCAAATGTAATAATTGCGTAATTTTGTAATGATCTTTTCCATCAAATAAGGTATCAAAGAGTTTACAATTGCAATTACATGCTCATTTATATAAAGTTTTTGCGTCTTTTTATATTGTTTTTAGACCTTTTTATGCAAATCATGTGTCCGATGACCAAAACCAAGCAATAAGTGACCCTTACTGGTGGAGGTGGCTTGTATTTGCACGCGTAAAGTGCGTAAATTGTAGTGAAAACTACCCCATTTTCAAAAGAAGTCTAAAATCTATCCATTTTATTGGGTCAAGACCAGGCAAAAAAAAATTCTTTCACGACCTTTCTTGAAGATTGATATTTACGGCCCCAAAACGAGGGTCTATTAAATTTGGACAGACTATAATCGGATATGCTAACTTTCTCTATGCTGGTGAGAAAACCTTACATAAAATATGAAATATGAAACTTTAATAATGTTCAAACTCAATATTAGTTAAAAGAAAAAAAAACAATATCAGGTTTCATCAAGTGTAAATTTAATCTTTTCAAATCCAGATCTAGCAGCCAGAAGTAAGGTCGCTGAAATATCGCTTATTTTATTTTTATTTATGCATGAAAACTGACAGGAAATGCCGTTTTTTACATGCGTATGAATATTCATGAGATCGGATACCTTAGTTTAAAAAGCCTGTAAACTCGCCAAAATAGTATAGAATCTCAAACCAAACTTGCAATTAGAAGCATAAAAGTTATGAAAACATTTTGAAATTTAAAAAAAATGAAAACATGGGAAATATTAGTGTCTTTTCGTGTGATTTTGCGAGCGTTTAATTTCCTCGAGTGAGGTCAAATTAGGTCTTTGCGTTTTACCTAAAATCTACGGTTCTGGACTTAATATATTTTAGCCACTTGGTCAAATGAGAGAGACAACACTTCTTTAGCAGATTTCCTAAAACATTTGAGATAAATCTGCTGAAAACACGTATCACGTAAGCAAATGTAACGCCTGGTCCAATGAGGTCAAATAAAGCTTCACATTTCTACGCAAAATATTATATAACCCCGGAAGTGATCAGTTACGCGGCATTGTCTAATTGTTAGGTACATATAGGTAAAACACCCGATTAATGATAGCGAGATTTTGATAGCATACCGAGTGAGTCAAAAAAACTGCAATAGTTAAATGAAAGCCATATTTTAAGAACAGGAGATATCATGAACATGAAAAGTATATATCGAAATAGATCATAGATTTACCTTTAAAATGGTGAAAAAATTGGGAAAATTGATACAGGCGTCGCAGAGATACACTTATTTGAAAAGGAAGGCATAAAAACAGCTCTGTCCAAATGTCGTGCATATGTTTCATTAGTGGAGGACACAATTGTGACATTATCTTTTCTCTTTTGTGTTTGGGTGCCTTGAAAAGAGCCGTTTGAGCTTGGTGGCCCTGAATATTCAATTGTCGGTTCAACGAGGACTGGGCCACATGTGGCACGGGATTTCTTCGCAAGCTAATTTCTGGATCCCTTGCCAATGTCTGACGAACGCGGTCGACGTTTCTCCTGCTTCTTGCCGTTCGCGGCCTTCCAGGTCTCTCTTTATTTAAGTTATGAACTGAACTGTTCCTGTTCTTTTGAATTTCGCCTGAATTCTATCGATGGTTGATGCACATGGTACACG
>JXSR01S001472.1:21809-32647 GCA_000969725.1 Ophiothrix spiculata
TCAAAGTATGGTAACAGTTTGCAGAAAAAGTTGGCATTTTGGTGTGTATTAGGAAAGTTAAAAAAGGGTATTCGTGAAAGTAAAAAATGATATCAGTCCTACTATTGAAATGCCCTCCCATACTAAACCAAGTATTCTATAGGTCTCAATGAGCTGTTTTAGTACTTTGGATGCGACCCGCGAAAAATATCAGAACTCTTTTTTGGCCCGCGGTAGTAAAAAGGTTGCCCACCACTGTTTTAAGCAGATGGAACTACACTTGGTTAAAGCAAGGAATTTAAAGGGACTGGCCTAGATCCTGTCCACTGATTTTCTGACTATATATTTTTTTTCACATGTATCGATAGTACATGATTATACTAACATATCCTACCAGTAGTTTCCGCTGAATTTGTGCAACAGAGGAGAAAAATGAAATAATTTACCAGCTGTATTTTTTGTCGCCGGCGACAAAAAATGGTTGAAAAAGTGTTTCTATTTTAAAATATTAAAAAGATCTTGTTTCTACACCTATGATGGGTAAACAAAATTATTTTTGATAAAATTGTTTCTCTTTTTTGATATGTATTAACTTATCTCCAAGAGCTTCATTTGATCTTTTATCTGGTAAATCCAGACTGAGGTAAAAATATAGGATTTAGAAAACACTGGATAGTCACCTATCACATATATTGCAAATCAATTCGCTGTCAATTTGAGCCATTTCTGTGTACATTTTTGTACTTTTTTGGATTTTACTACACTTTTAAGTTTATTTAAAGCATTAATTCCATAAGTTTTTAATTCTAAGTGGAATCTAGGCTAGTCCCTTTAATTCCATGGTTGAAGTGTATTTTGTAAGTCCATATTCAAGTGTAAGAGAAGATATCAGGTGCTTCCCAGAATACATTGCATCCTATGGGAATGTTTGACATGCGTTTATGTGAATCGTTACAGGGGGGGGGGGCACTTAGCTATAATGGTGTACACATGCGTGAACAAAGGTTTTCAAAATACCCCCTAAACACGTTTTTCGAGTAGCCTTAAAAATGACCCCTAAACAAGGATTTCACACGGTTATTCCGTTCATTTTACCACCTTAACCAGTTTTTCTAACTAAACACCCCTTAAACAAGTTTAAATCCTATGCCTAAGTCTAAAAAATTACCCCAAACACGTTTTGGGGGTAATTAGGATGGTTGGATTTTGAAAATATACCCCTTTTTGTTGAAAATCAGTGTTTTCTGACGCCTAAACACGAAATGTACGGACCGTGCCTCTTGACAAAAATAACCCCCTTTTTCTGTTTTTTTTTGTTCCTGCATGTGTACAACAGTATTGCTAAGTGGCCCCCCCGGGGAATCGTTAGTGATGAAATGTGTCAAATTTAAGCAAATTGTTGGTACATTTGTATCTTGCATTTCAGGCAGGTTTTATCATAACGATTCACATAAACTCCTGTACAAACACCAGGTACAAACATCTCTACAGGAGGCAATGCATTGGGGAAAGCATCCGATATCTTCTCTTTGCAAGCGTCATTGAATGTAACCCCATAAAAAATTGTTTTTCCACAACAGACTATTCTGGAATAGATAAGGACATGTCTAACCAGTCCCGGGCTAACCAGTTCAACTTGTGTTATTTAATAGTATGTTTTAAGTACACATTGCAATATTTGTTTAAAAGTTCCAAGAAGTCACAATTCACAAGAGGCTGTCCATTTATTGTCAACAAATTCCATGAATCTATTCAATGAATTCCATCATGTTCAACTACTTCCTATTTTTGGCCATGAAAGCTAAATTATGTTCTGAAGCAAGCAATGCACATGAACATTGTTATGGTTGAGGGAGCGGATCAAGGATTATATCAAATATTGACTGCTTTGAGGGGAATGGTTTAAATTATTTTCCCTAGGTGATCCATGAATATACCCGAAGCGAAGCTGAGGGCATATTCATGGTTTTGAGATTACCGAGGGGAAATAATTTTAACCATACCCCGAAAAAAAGCAGTCAATATTGGTTTTATATACCGAATATATAGATTTTTGTCTTCTGGTTGGTTAAAAGAACCATTTTAGCACTCAAATCGCCCGATGATAATTTACGATATTTGTTTCTCCTTTCAATGCTGACCGCGTCGTATTGTGTGCACCAGATAACCATGCACTGCAGCGCGTGTTTGACCATGAATGCTTATAGTCGCGCGCGTGAAGCTCAAGTTACACAACGCAAAATACATTGAGCGGGCCTAGTGAAAACTATGCCCCGGGCATAGTAAATTTATAGGGCCTAGTTAAATCCAAACTCTCACTTTTAACCAATCAGAGGACAGAAATCTATATATGAGGTATATAATACTTAATAGAACAGTATTCAAGGGGAACTGAAGGCTGAACCATAGTCATATATCCTAGCAAAAATTTGGTCTTGACGTCACCAAATATTTGCCATCGAACTTAAAGAATGAGGGCATAAGTCATTAACTGGTCATAATTTTTGTTTCACACAAAAACATTGGTAAAACCATGTGATTGAATAAGTATTCAACGTATTGTAACTCTACTGAAATATATACACTTAAAACCCACAAAGTTATATATTGCTGGAAAGCTTATTTTCCGAGGATTTCAGTTTTACCTAAAAAAGCCTAATTTTGAGGGATGGGTAAAAATTATACAGGGTGCAAAATAAAATAAAAGTGCATTTTGGTCAACAAACTTGGCACAATGGGATTTTGCTTGGGAAATGTGTATCCAGATGACACAAACATTACTTGATGGATGTAATGATGGCCTTCCATAAAATAATATATTTGGTGACCAATTTCATTGTGTTCAAAATACTGAGGGTGGTCAAAATCTATGAAACGACTCATTAATTTTTGAGATATTTATCGGTCATATTTTTTTTCCCGTACACACTTCCTAAAAATCAATCACATATTTGGATTCCTCGTCAAATTTCCTTTTGAAAAATGTATAACTTTTACCAACTACGTTGACTCGATCAAAAGATATGCCGTTTCAAAGTTTGCGAGTGTAATTGCATGTTTTGTACAGTAATGTATAGAGAAAATTACTCACATATAAACCATTAAAAAACAACAAAATTTGGATGATATGTAAATATTCGATACATGCTTTAGCATTATACAGATCTCATTGAAATATATGCAAAATATTATGATCCCAGTGACCTCCAAAAATATTATGACCTCCACCGTCGCCGCCTCCACCCGATCCATCGTGTTCCCTGATTGTTTTTTTAAGTATAACTTCATGTAATTAAAATCATGTGAAGTTCACTTTTTACACATAAATAGTGTATAAATAGACATTTCACATGACACCAAACTTTCCCAAATATTTTAAGAAGTTTTAGCAAAAATGCATGTTTTCTATCATATTTGTGGACCTATTTGTGACGCAACGCCATGAACAGTTTGTCCAATATATATGGCAATTTAATAACATGTGGATTCAAGCTTGAAATTTTATTTGGTCTCATTAACTCGGTGTTGAAGTTATTTTGTTTGGAGTCACTTGTCATTTTGACGTCACAACCAAATGTTTGGTAGCGAAAATTTTGTTTGGAGGCCGACTATGGTTTGGGCCTTGGAAAATCATGAATTTTGACCAGAAAATTTTACATCCAAATATTTGACAAAGCATAACTTCTATTCTAGATTACCAATTGGAATGAAACAAACGGTATCTTAAAGTTCAATTCATGGGCTGTAAAATACAACCTTTACATACTCTATGACTGTCCATCAAACCTAAGAAAGTTACACGTAAAGATTGTAAGGTTTTTTCTGGGACACCCTCTAGGAGATCCCCCTCTGCCAGGGTGGAGGACTCTTCAAATATGTTGCACATCTCTTCTGCAAATTTGATTTATTGAAAATAAAAAAGTGCCATTTTATAACAAATGGCTAGACTCTTACTCTCATTCACTGTAGGTTTTCTAGAAAATGAACTTCAAGATCTATACCACTGAGAAAGTCAATCATGTCGTTCACCTTACTGTGTGTTATTCTAAAAGTATGTTTAGAAAACTTTCTGTTTTGGTTCAATGTAAATGCATGTGGCTAGCCATGTGACCTTACTCTTGGGGAGGGGTTCTCAACTAGTTCTTACAATGCACCGCAAAAATTGGAAACTTTCCTGTGTATTTCTTTGTTTTTGTGAGATCTGTACTTGTCAAAACAATGGATAGTCACACCACCATCATAGAAAGATATATTGCAAATTAATTCTCTCTCAATGTGAGCCATCTATGTGTAGATTTATTTTTAAGCTTTAATAAAGACATTACCATAGTTTTTAATTTTGAGTGGAATTGAGGCTAGTCCCTTTATGCAGATGGCACTACAAAAGCAACTACTATTAGATTTTGATCAAAAATGGTTTATAGTAAAAACAGCGTAAAATGAAGGAATATGACTATCAAACATAATTTTCAAGTTTACTTTGTCAAAAAATTGTTTTGCCACCGAAAAATGGATAAAAAGTACATGCATGCTTTCCTATACTAATACATGTGGAATTAAATTGTGGATCATCCCGTATTTAAATTCAAAATATGGTCATAACGAAAAAAGTAAGCATATTTAAGTCAAATCATTTGGAGGGTATTAATATCTACCCAAAACAAACCCAATAAGCTAAAAAAATCAAAGGTCATGGGTGACAGAGAGCGCTACATTTTTAACACTTTATAGTATTGCTTTAAGGGGCCTGTTAAGGCTTTTTTCATAAATGTTTTTTGCTCTATAACTCAGCAATGGATAATTAGATTCAAATAAAAGTATACATTTCTAGAAGCAGATTTGCATACTGAACATGATGGTCAGGTCATTTTTGGACCAAAATGCGTAATTTTGGACCTAGGGTCCAAAAATCATGTTTTGGGTCCAAAATTTTACGGGAAAGCTAACTAAATTTTGCCTCAGTAAAACTTTTTACAAATTTAATTTTTAGAATCTAGAAAGCAATATCTGGGATCGCTTTTCTCAAATTTTTGATTTTTTTCTTAGTTTTTGAGATATCACCAAAAATTGGTCCAAAAAATGTCAAAAATCCCACTCCTGACACCATTTTAGTCAAAATATGCCACGTTTTGACCTATTTTTGGCAATATTTCAAAAAATAAGATATAAATCAAAAATTTGAGAAATGCTTTCCTAGATATTGCTTTCTAGATTCTAAAAAGTAAAATGGTTTAAAATTTTACCAAAGCAAAATTTAGATAGCTTTCCCGTAAAATTTTGGGCCAAAAAACATGATTTGTTGACCTTTTTTTGGACCTTAGGGCAATAATTTCACATTTTGGTCCAAAAATAAGCTGACCATCATGTTCAGTATGCAAATCCACTTCTAGAAATGTATACTTAGTTTGGATATAATTATCCGTCGCTGAGTTAGAGTCCATAACCCATTTCTGAAAATGAAGGGTTGACAGGGCCCTTAAAGTGTATTTTGCAAGTCCATATTCAAGCTTAAGAGAAAATATCAGGTGCTTCACAGAATACATTGCATCCTATGGGAATGTTTGACATGAGTTGATGTGAATCGTTAGTTTTGAAATGTGTCAAATTTAAGCAAATTGTTGGTATATTGTATCTTGCATTTCAAGCAGGCTTTATCATAACGATTCACATAAACTCCTGTAAAAAACACCAGGTACAAACATCTCTACAGAAGGCAATGCATTGTGGGAAGCATCCGATATCTTTTCTTTGCAAGCGTCATTGAATACAACCCCATAGAAAATTGCTTTTCCACAACAGACTATTCTGGAATAGATAAGGACATGTCTAACCAGTCCCGGGCTAACCAGTTCAACTTGTGTTATTTAATAATATGTTTTAAGTACACATTACAATATGTTAAAATTGCACATCGATCTCTATGTTCCCTACATAAAAAAAAATTATAGATTAAATAAATTCCTCATCTCGTGCTCTTCTCAATTTGCACTATCCCCCAGCACACAACTCTTACACCTGATATATAATAACTATAAATACCATACTAAAATGGAACACTTAAATAAAGGATCATATGCGTGGCACGTGCGTCATCCCTTTTAAGGGATTTTTATTAAACTTTCTGTGGAACTTTCACCCTTTGTTTTAAAAGCACAAAGATCCGAGATGTACCATATCAGAGATCTTGGCCCCTCACCTTTACTTTAGCATTGTTTGTGTGTAATTCATGAATGTTTATGTTCTGTCTCAGCATGGGGTTTCCCATGCACTTTAAACGGGCACGTTCAGAAAAAAGATTATTTCAAATGTACAAACAGATCACTTATGCCGAGCGGTTAGTACATAAAGCAGAGGTTCGAGAGCTGGTCGGGAAAATGCCCGGGGGACAATGTCTCCTTGCTTCCTTGGGCACGAAACTTTACTCTAATTGTTCCATGGTTTGGAAGTCGGGTTAAGTCGTTGGTCCCCTGTGCGAATGCTCCTTTTTGGAGAGCTTTTGAACGCTGCCGCTGCATAGAGTATACACATGTTTAGTCTAAACAAAATACCCAGAGGGTGCCTTAAAGGGGCAATTCATAATCCACATTTTATCCTTTTGTCACCTCTATCAAAATTCTGTTTTTTAAGCTGATAAGAATCTTTGGCTGGTATGTTACAAATTCTAAACTATTCTTGCAAATGTTTTAGCATTTTTGAGAAAAATAAGAAAGTGTGCCATTTTCTTCTCACAACACAATCTGGAGATTTTTATAAGGCGGAAAAGCTCAAAACTTAAAACAAGCACTTATGTGACGCTTTCGTTTTTACAAGAAAAAATGACCCCATATTCCATTTTTGTTCATACATGTGTACACTAGTATAGCTGAGTGGTTCCCCCTGGGACAGAATACCTGGGGTCGTATTCATAAAACACACTAAAAGTGCATTTTTTTTAAAGAGATTCCCCTAAAACTGATGAACTTAAAGACAATTCCTATTTTTTCTGAACAAAATCTTATCAAATTATCAAATCAGCTATTTTTGACCTAAAAATACCCTAAGACATGGGTATGGGTTACAGGTCTTGTCATTTCCAAATTTGAGTAACCCCAGGGTCACTGCCATCATAACATGTACTTATCAAGGCAATGATACAACATGTCCCTTTAGGTGACGGGGAAAAAAAGACATTTCAAGTAAAGTTGGTCAGTCGGGCGAATTTGTTTCTAATTTATTTCCTAAAATAACCCAAAATTCCAAAAAATTTGAAAAAAAAAGCCCTGAAAAATTGTTACAGAGAAATTTTCTTTAAGAAATTAACAAAAATTATTAAAATTTTGCCCAAAACTGACTGATTTTATATGATTTTTACAAAATGAAAAAAAGTTTTCAAAACGCAAAGTTATGGTTGGTCTGGAATGAAAAAAAGTTTTTTTTTTTTGTGGCCTTAAAGAAAAACACGTGTTCAACCATTTCTCTGATTTTTCTGGTGTCGAAGGTGTATAGAGTCCAAACCAATTTCAGTCAATTAAAAAAATACCTGAAAATAAATAAATAAATGATCCATCTGGCTGGCACCCATTTTTTTTGCACCCATAATTTTATTTTAGGAGATACATGCACTAAATATTCATACTGAAGTGGCTGCCCCCCCCCCCCCCCCCTTATTGATAACGTATTACACTGCAAACTCATTTATAATTAAAATAAACAGGTCCATTTAAGATTAGAAACAAACATCCAAGTTCATTGTCAACATGAATATCAAGGTCAAAATTCAAAATGTCAACAAATGATATGATATAAACATTAACTAATTTGCGGGGAGTGGGGCACTCAGCTTTGGTTTGAATGTTGAGGGGTTTCCCTTGTACCTTGGAGTCAATATTTTAAGGGCCATTAAAGCATGATGCAGTCATCCAGTACTATGAAATACTCGTACTTGTAATTGCCCCTTCCTTTTTCAAACCAAAGGGACAAAAAATGTCAAAATCCTTTTTAAGGATGGCTTAGACTGACCAAAATCATTGTTTTGGGTCATTTTTTTCCTGGGGGGTGGGGTGGGGGGTGTGGGGGTGGCGGCATGCTAGAGCAGACCTGCAGCCAGGATTTTTTCAAGGGGTACAGATTTTCAAAAAGTGGACCTTTTAGTTGATTTTAAACAAATTTGAGTGATCTGGACAAAGTGACAAGCAAGGTTTCCAGTAGTTTTCCAAGTATTTTGTGTATTATTTTATTAAGAAGCGACTTACATTTACGTGTTTTGGTGCTTTAGTGTTCTTTTGGTGGACATTCAGGGAATTTTTGTGGACCTCTTTTGTACATTGTCTTTTTTTGGGTGTGTGTGTGACACCACTGGCTACGGGTCTCTGATTGGGCCAAATCATAGTCAGCCTCCAAACAAAATTTTTCCTACCAAACATTTGGTCGTGACGTCAATGTGCGATCTAGCGCAAAGTTTTATTTGGTCTCAACTCGGTGTTGAAGTTATTTTGTTTGGAGTCACCCCGGTGTCGTCTCTTTGTATTTAAAGGCGTAACGCACGTGTGTTCCCTGGGTCAGAAATGACCCCCTTTTATGCGCCATTTCATGTACATTTTCCAAAAAATTCACCCCTATTTCATACAAAAACGAGTACAATTAAGCAGTAAAAAGAACCCCTATTTTTTGCATTTCAAGTACACTTTAAATTAAGCACCCCTTATTGCTATTTCAAGAACACAAAGTTAAATCCATATTTTCTGACTCTATTTCTTTTTAAAGGAACTTCTTGTTCTTTTAATAGGTAATAGAAACATATTATAGTAAACGAAGACCGAGTGGTGATGATAACGTGGATAAGTTCGGCTGATAGAAAGCCTAATTAATGCAACTTATAAATCTGTTGCCATGGTAATAGTAAACACACCTAGCACCAGTCATATAATTCTAATTATTAATCTCCGACATCCAGAAAACAATATCTAAACAATAACTCTATTTACATTTGCATGGGCGTGACTGCTTACATCAAACATCTGTATGAGTCTCTATTACATTTATACAGTCAGTTACAATGGAAGCTTACACAAACTAATTGTCCTCAATAATGCATCTTTATCTGTAGCCCAGGATGTTCATCAAATTACAGATTATTAACATAAACATCCCAACCTATATTTGCAATCCTGCAAACTCTTCAAATCCACACAGGATTCCGCATCAAACCACACAGGTTTCGCCATACCACTAAAAATGTCACTATGTTTTTGTAAAGACACACAACACTAATACTAAAACCCAATCACGACTCACTAAAATACACCCTATACTTAAATTTCGAGTACACTATAAAAAAAAACCCAACCCTATTTCTTAAAAATCGCGAACATAAAATGTTCGCGAACATACTTTCAAAATGACCCCTTTTCTCGCGAAATTGGGAACGCACGTGCGTACACATAGTCAAAGTTAAGTGATGACACCGGGGGAGTCACTCGTCATTTTGACGTCACGACCAAATGTTTGGTAGGAAAAATTTTGTTTGGAGGCTGACTATGATTTGGCCCTTAGAGTATTAAACACCACCTCATAGTCCTGACATGACATGCTACACCTGCAACAGGATATTGCCACATTATCAAAGGACACACAACTGTTTTTCCTTTTCCCCACAATAAAGTTCATATAGACTACATAATGCAAACAATTGCAATTAACGTAATTAATGTTATTGTACTTTTGATACATTCTAGGGAGGGGGGGGGTACTTGCATTGACATGGTATGCAGGGATATGCCTGCCTTTTGGGGTGGTTTTCACAGTTTTGATATAGCGATGGGGTGATTTCTGTCGCAGATTAATGCGCCCAATCCCCGGGGGGGGGGGTCTGTCATCATTGATATGAGGGTATCAGGCGTGACCAAGAATTCACGAAAAAAGGGTGGTTTTTTAGGATCAGGCACGTTACGTACGTAACGTGAATAGGGTCTAAAATCTCTACAAACCAACAAAAACGGTATATTTTTTAAACTGATGAGTTGCGGTTTTTACTCGAGAATTATTATAATTTACTATTTTGTGGAAGTTTCTACACATACGCTTGATTTTGATAGGACGAGGGGACCAGCGTCAAACTCCATAAGACAACGCATGAAGACAAAGGTAAGCCTGAAAATTAAATTTAAAATAGCTTTGCGTCATGCTCTTTATTAAAATGGTCCAATTGAATATTCAATTGAAAAGATGGATGTTCAATCTTTTGCTGTCCCGGGGACAAATCTTTTACCACTGAATAATCAATCGCTTTTTGAGTAATTTATGATCATTTTTGGAGTGATTTTTATTTATTTTTTCCGTAGGATCATTTGTTGTTTATTGGTAGTTTTGGAACAAACCTTGCCGATTTGATTTTTCGTCAAAAGGATTAAATTTCCCTGGGTATATTTCATTGATTTCAATCTATTAACACAAATGATTACTTGCTTAGGGCAGTACATTTTCAACAATCATACTTACTTAGGATGTAATTTTTGATAATATATACTTGTTTAGGGTGTTGTTTGGAAGTCCTTGGTCATGCCTGATACCCCCCTTTCAATGATGACTTTATTGAATGACACTTGACCTTAAAATTGAGTCATAGATTCTTGGCATTTTATGGCGCCCCCTCTCTTTTGAGTGATGGTTGGTTTAAAACTCTTGAGTATTATGACCTCCTTCACACCACGCTCAAAGTATTTTGAGGTCAAGTGTCAATAAGGTCGCTGACCTGGAATCTGGGTTGCTAGTGTAACTCCAGATGAAGGAAGAAGCACATCTTCTGAAAATTCAAGGTATGTAAAACCGGGGTTGAGATCATCATACAAAGAGATGGTTCATATTGTCAAAGTCTGGCTGCA
>JXSR01S001474.1:0-12465 GCA_000969725.1 Ophiothrix spiculata
AATTTAATAAAAATAGCGATACAAAAACCTTCATAACTTTACAATGGAAGGTCGGATTTGAAAAATTCAAACGGTTTTGGATTTCTTAGATCACCTGTTTTCATTTACAGACCATTTAAAAGAATTTGAACAATAATTAAAAAATCACCTGAAGTGTCTATTCTAAAGAGCATAACTGATAAATGAATAATTTGCTTTCTACTTCTTCACTTCCATCATTTGAAATCTTCCATTATTTTCGATTTATTTCAGGTTGGCTATGAAGGAGGTATATCGTTACAAATATCGTTCGCAATCCTGGCTGGTGCTACCACGTTGTTTTTGATCAATACATTTATATTTTTGCCAAAACGACATATTCCGTGGCCTTTACCACCAGATTGGAAAGTAAACAAGGTCAAATTAAGTGCTAAAGAAGATCTTACTACTTCGAAAAGCCCGGATGTGACTCGGGATGATGAGACTAATGGAAATGAGGATGACAAGGACAACGTTATGGACGGTAAATACATTTACTGCACCCGCCTTGTTATCTTATTATTTATTTATTTATTTATTCATTTATTTATAACATTCGACTAAAAGCCAGGTTAATCCCAATAGTGCATATGCATTTTAAATACAAGGGACGCCTCAATGGTGTGTAAGACAGAATATTGCAAAGAATTTTCGATTTTAGATGCAGGAGGAATCTGAAGTCCTCGGAGGAAACCTGCGAGGACGAGTATTGATCGACAACCTAATTCACGTACAACCCAGGTCCGACAAGGAATCGAACCCGGGCCGCAGTGGTGAAAGGCGAGGGCAGAAACGCTGCCCTAACCCGTCCCCCCTATGTTGCCATAAGGTTACTTTACCGATAGCCAAATGTGGTCAAAATCGGACTTCATCCTAAAATAATACTGGTTCTTGCAATTTAATGTCAACAATTAAATCTGTTCATGAAATTTCTGCGAGAACATGGAGAATGCGCGAGTTATTTTCGATCTGTCTTCACTCATTTTTTTTAAATCTATAATTGAATACTTTAAAATCTCAATATAGTGCACCTTTTCCCAGTTGCCATTTTGTCCCATATTTTTTATATGGTTTATAAGATATGAAATTGATTGCCTGTTTCTGATATATAACGAATTGTAACTTTCATTTTAACATCTGATTAGTGATGTAGACCTGTTGGTATTGTGGTAAGGAACATGTTTAGGAGCAAAACATGAGGTGCACTATATCGAGATTTGAAAGTATATGTGTCCCGCCGCGGCAAAAGGGTACAGTTGTCGGCTCCTACATGTTGCTCATTGTAGCATATCTGATGCATACAAATAGCATACATAAGATATGCTACAAGGAGAAACATGTACGAGCCGACAACTGCACCCTCTTGCCGCGGCGGTCCACATATTATTCAATGTACTTTTCACCCCCTTTGTCTTTTAAACACAGCTTCTCGTCGTTCGGCTGAAGAACATAAAAATAGGGATTTCCCAACATTAAAATCTTGTATCTGCTCTCCACTGTTCATGTTCTTGGTTTTATGGCTGGCAATTTTACAACTGAGACTACTCTATTTTTTGGGGACACTCAATCCATTCTTAACTCAAATAACAGATGACAATGAAGACCTTGGTAAGTTAAATACACACCATAATATAGTAAGAGGACCCAAGTACAAAACGTTGAGGATCCCCCCATACTTTATAATGTCTGGGACACTTGATCCATTGATCCAAATAACGGAGATTTATGAGAGTTTAGAAGATTACACCATGATAAAGGTACTCAAATACAGATCTTAAGGGAATCCACACTGAAAACCTAAACTGGTCAGTGTGACTAACTTTAAGCTAGTCCAGACGGTACACATCTAGACTAGCTTTAAGTTAGTCTGTATTGCTGGACTAACAAGGATGATTAACTTAGCCTAGTCCAGCATGCTGGACTAGTCTCATTTTACTTGCTTGACTAGTTTTAAGTTAGTCTGTTGACCAGCTTGACGTTAGTCCAGCAAGCTGGACTAGTTTAGGCTAGTCGCTTGACTAGTTACTGACTAGTTTTAAGTTAGTCCAGACGGTACACATCTTGACTAACTTAACGTTAGTCAAGCAGACTTGACTAACGATACGTTAGTCAAGCCCTTGTTTAAAGCTAGTCAAGCCTAGCTTGACCAACGTCAAACTAATCAGGCAAGCTGGACTAACCTGCCTGACTTGTTTAAAGTTAGTCAAGCAGCTGCTTGACTAGTTAAAGTTTTCAGTGCTGTTTAACACCCTGGTTGTTTGGTTTGCTCTAAGTGAGTTAGATCCTTATTTAAGTTTTTGTTAATATTTTAACAGCTAAAAAATTGAGAAAACGATATTCTTTCAAGATTATATAGTAAAAATCAAGAACTTTTACTAAACAGGCTTTCGAGAAATATTTGGTCCACAAAGAATGTCTTTTGGCCCTCAGGTCATTGATTGATTGAACTACCGTATTCAGTAGGTAAAATTAATGATTCTGTAGACTTATGTAAATTTTGAAAAATCATGCATGGGCAATCCCTGTAAGTACTAATATGCTGTTTGGAAGAAAGCTGTTATTTGATTTGCACTATATTCTTGAAACCTTGAAGTATTCAACAAGCAATCAGATGCTGTTGTTACAAGATCCATAGCATATCCCTTGTGTTCTACAACATTGTGAACTGATGGTTTTGTATTTTGTAAGGTCCGTATGCACAAAAGAGGTTTAAGACTTAGACCAGGTTTAAAGTTAGACAGGTGTAATAAAATACAGCGTCCGTGTGCCTGAAATGTCCTAGCTACTATTAAATTGTGTAGAACGTACTTGTACATGTGCGATCAATAAATCATCGATTGTGATTTATTCCGTGTAGTTCAATTAGACCCGGACTCTTGGTTATGGGGGACACTCAGTTTCATTACACCGGGTCTAAGTCAAAATTATTACTGCCATAAAAAGACATTTTCAAGCATTTTTGAAATGCAACATTTTTCAATATTAAAGATTCAGTTACCAATCTTACAAAAAATACAAAATATGACAATATTGGTCGAGGAAAGTATATTTAGCCTTGATGCAAAATTCCACTTAAACAAGGTCTAACTTTAAACCTGGTCTAACTCTTAAACCTCTTTTGTGCATACGGACCTAATTGTTGATTAGGATTGATTTAAACCAAAACACTGCGTACTAATACTTTCTTCATAAATTCTTCATGAATTTGGTATTTTGGGCTAATTTTGTTGCTAACACATGGACAAACATTGATTATAAGTTCATTTGAATATTCAGCAAGATTTGGTACGTCGTTGTGATTCGAGAAATGCGGACTACTTTCCCATATAGTCAAATTGGTTTATGTGCGTTAGTCGGATGCTTATTGCATACATGTACTTCAAGATTTATAGAGTGTAAGTGAAGTTGGAATCATTATTAAAGTTATTGCCAAAGTATTTTTTCTTTCGACTTTCAGTGAGCAGATATTCATCAACCTTTGGCATTTACCAAGTTTGTGGAATTTTGGTTGCACCGTTTTCTGGGATGATTCTAGACAGGAATAAGAACAAAAAAGGTATTTCAGTTGATAATTTACAAAATTATTTTAATAGTGCGATAACTAAAGAAAATGTTTTTATTTCTACTGTATGACCTAGACAGGTGCATTTTTACAAAGAGATCGATATTTCTTATCACTTTGAGGTAAATTGTCTGAAATTTGGGCCAAAACGTAGTCGGCCTTCAAACAAAATTTTCGATACCAAACATTTGGTCGTGACGTCAAAATGACGATTGACTTCAAATAAGATAACTCCAACCTTGAGTTGAGACCAAATAAAATTGCCTCAAATATTTGTAACCGGTTTATACTTTAAATTGGATCGCAAATATTTGGTGACGTCACGACCTAAATGTTTGGTAGCGAAAATTTTGTTTGAAGGCCGACTATGATTTGGCCCTTATAATTTGTGTTTTAACAGGTTGACTTGAACCGCATGTTAAAGGCATTTTTAGCGACAGCAATCAACTAAACTTTGTCGGAGATTCCGAATTACCTAAAAATGTTGGGATTTTATTGTTTTGTAATTATACATGACATCTGATTTGCTGAACTACGTTTTCATATCATTTTTATCGCTTGTAAGGTATCTTGCCTCGTGGTCCTTACGAAGATCTACGTGATAGCGGGCTTGCCTTCACAGTGACGACAATATTCTACTTAGCTTTCTCAATAGCTAATGTTATCCCAGTCATAGAGGTGCTCTATCTAACTTATCTGCTGCATATTATCACTCGAGGCTTTATGTATGCCTTAGCTGTGGCTGCTATACCGATTTTGTGAGTATTTTGACTTTATCGTATTCTTATACTTAGGATATTTTATTTTATATATATCAAAGACAAACCGTTATTGTCTTATCCAATTTCTAAGATCTTTGAAAGAAATATATCGCACGGAACAGTTTGCAAATTACCATTAGGTAACGATGTGATAGACTGACTCCGCAGTCACCAAATAGCTGAGGGCGCCATACTTCCGGTTCCGGTCTGGCTATTACTGCCCAGCACATCGCAGTGATCAGTGCGCCGGCCGGTCGACGACGCAGGACACAGTCTAGTCACCTATGAGGGAAGGGGTAAACTTAGATACTGTATCATCAATGGTGTTGAACACTTTAAGTTGTACCCACCGGGCAGTACCCCGGTCCTGGGCAGTATTACTATTATCAATAGAGGCAAAACGCCGTTTTAAATGAAGGTATTCCAATCTGGTGATAAACATAACATAATTATACTTTTTTCTACATCAGAACGAAGGGTCATTACCTGCACGGCCGGAGCAACTGTGAAGTTTGAGTGGCATACCTTAAGCCAAATTGATGCTACAGGCAAAAATGAGTCTGAGAATTACCCATAGAAAACTATATGATATGATACCTAATCCACCAGTAATTCATCACTATTTTGACCACATCTCTTCACAACGCAACATGTAACATGGGCTTGGGAAATTTACAGAGGTTATCGAAATTTCTAATTTGATTTCGGAAAGTTGGGTGGAAAAGTGATCGGAATACACCGTTAATCACATGACCACTGTCTGAGTATACTTGTTTTATTTTTTACGAATATGCAGTGCTTGTGATCAAATCAGAAATGCTGTTAGGGCCAAATCATAGTCGGCCTCCAAACAAAATTTTTCCTAACAAATATTTGGTCGTGACGTCACCAAATATTTGCCATCGAATTTAAACGGGTAACAAACATTTGGTCCGATATATATGGTAGCTCAATAACATGTGCAATCTAGCGCGAAGTTTTATTTGGTCTCAATTCGGTGTTGAAGTTATTTTGTTTGGAGTCACTCGTCATTTTGACGTCACGACCAAATGTTTCAGGTAAAAATTTGTTTGGAGGCCGACTATGATTCGGCCCTTACTCGCTATTTTAATAACTAATCCGTTACCACTTTTTATCACAGTTTTCCAGGCAAATATTTCGGCACACTCTATGGGCTTGTCGTCGCTCTGAGTAGCCTTGTTGGACTTTTGCAGTTCCCTTTATTTATTGCTTCGCAGCAGATTTTCGACAATGAACCTCTAGTGGTAAGTTTTGTTTTGCTTGATTGATTGATAATAGCAAGTAGAATAATCATATTAAGGGGTGTAAGCACCTTACTCAATGTTACGCTTTTGCAAGTTTATTTTGTACCATAACTTTTTAACAAAGTGCTTAAAGTTAATAAAAGTATACATTTCCAGAAAGGAATATTCACAAGGAACATGATGGTGAAGTTGATTTTTGACCAAAAAATCACATTTTTTGCAAAAAATCACATTTTTTGCGAACACCACAAAAAACACATTTTTTGGCCATTTGGGCTTCCATCCAAGATAAAAGTAACATTTTTTAAAAAAAAATGACCTAGGAATGGGAATTTTAATTTTAAACACCCACTCGGACGTTGCGTCATTTTTAGTTTTTAGGATTTTGGCCAATTTGTTTTATTTTCATGCCAAAGAAGGTCAAAAATTCACTTTTTTCCATTTTTTGACCTTATTTGCCATGAAAATCAAAAAATTGGCCAAAATCCAAAAAAAGTAAAAATGACGCAACATCCGAGTGGGTGTTAAAAATTAAAATTCCCATTCCTAGGTCATTTTTTTTAATGTTATTTTTAGCTTGGATGGAAGCCCAAATGGCCAAAAAAATGTGTTTTTCGTGATTTTCTCAAAAAATGTGATTTTTGGTTAAAAATCAACATCACCATCATGTTCCTTGTGAAAATTCCTTTCTGGAAATGTATACTTTTATTAACTTTAAGCACTTTGTTAAAAAGTTATGGTACAAAATAAACTTGCAAAAACGTAACATTGAGTAAGATGCTTACACCCCTTAAAATCGCGAATTGGCGCAGAAGCTCAAAAAGTTGGCGCAAGGGGTTCCCAAAACAGAAAGTCAAACAAAGGGTTTTGGTTATACACAACAACGTTCACTTATTTCAGTTTTATTCATATTATATTCAAAATTACTCAAAAATGCTCTCATTTTTGAGGTGATTTTTCCGAAATTGGCAGTGGCGAGATGTATTTTTTTTATGTCGCTTTGGCGCAAAGTCGAAATCCTTAGCGGGAACACTGAAGCTAATCATATAAACACATAATTGTTCCAAAATGGCCGCCAAAATATTTTTTGTCACTCAAAATACATTAAAGTGGTATTAATTGATTAAAGCAATATTAAAACATCACATATTCAAAACAGTCAATGGAAAATGGCTATTAAGGTTATAACGACAGACCCATTTATTCCTACATTATGTTTTTGACATGTTTTAAAGTCAGGTTGCGCCCATAATAATGTCTAAAATGACCGCCAAACTTCATTTTTATCTCTACAAAATGGGATAGAATGGCGTGAAAACAGCATTTTATTTAAACAAAAGTCAAAATGATCAATATGGCTTAGAGGGTAACAACATATATACACATTTATGCCCAGGTAATGTTGTTAACACATTTTATATCATAAAGTAAAACCACAGTGAGGTCCACAATGCCCGCAAAAACACATTTTTGTCACTCAAATACATTTGGTCACCTCAGGAACACTATTTTGCAATACTTCTACCTGCTTCTACTCAAATCATGGTGTATACTAAATCTATATGATATACCAAGAGTGAAAAATCTGTTTAGAAGTTGCTATTTCTATAAGAGCTAAAAGTACCTAGTAAATTGATTGATTGATCGATCGATTTATTGATTGATTAATGAACTCATTCATGGATTCATTGGACTTTCAAAGTATTTATACAATGAAAAACTCGTAATTTGGCAATTTTATCATGTGCATCATAACAATTATATTATTCATTTGTAATAATATACGGTATTATTTGCAAATATCGGGGATGGGGTTGTGTCTTATACTGCATTTTCGACATCAAAAGCTTATGATTGCCGGGATAGCTGTGGTCATTTACAACGAAACTAGTTGTTGTATTGCTTTGTTACTTCTTTGAGTTCTACTTAAGATAAAACCTATATTTGACAACTCTCATTTCTTTTCAGATTAATCTGATACTTTCGGCAGCCTGCCTGATTACCTTTGTGTTACCTGTGTATATACGCTACTATGTCAGAAGGAAAAGTGAAGACGACAAAACAACAAAGGAGAGAAAGAAAACATCAAATAGCCCCACTAACTCCATAGTTATTGAAAATAAGATGGTGGTGTAAAACTATTTAACTATGTGCGTATAGTTAAGTAGACAATGTGCGCAGTCGTTATGTGCCAACACCAGACCTGCATTAAATGTACAAGTTTTTATCAATCATTTTTAACAAAAACGTAACAATTTATATTTTAATACAAATCAAATAGCGCCACTAACTCCGTAGTTATTGAAAACAAGATGGTGGTGTAAAACTATTTACTATGTGCGTATAGTGTATAGTCAAGAAGACAATGTGCGAAGTCGTTATGTGCTAACACCAGACCTGTACAAGTTTTTATCAATTATTTGTAACAAAAACGTAAAAATTTATATTTTAATACAAATCAAATAGCGCCATTAACTCCGTAGTTATTGAAAACAACATGGTGGTGTAAAACTATTTACTATGTGCGTATAGTGTATAGTCAAGAAGACAATGTGCGAAGTCGTTATGTGCTAACACCAGACCTGTACAAGTTTTTTTTCAATTATTTTTAACAAAAACATAAACATTTATATTTTAATACAAAATTATATTTATATCACTCCTGTTGGACCGGTTACAGGTTATGACGCTACGAGTAAGGGCATGGGCTGATGGCGATGGGGCATTTTACTTTCCTCATGAAGAGTGCCCCATGCTAAAATTATTAGCTGTTAAAAGTAAATGTCGAAATCTAGCAATTATTTGCTTTAAACCAGCAATTTTAACGATAACGATTTTAACGCAGGGATGAGAAAGTTCCTCTTTTCAGCTGATTTCCTCTTTTTTGATCATGTTCATTTGCTAAAATTTTAGCTTTTTTATTCATTTTCAGCCCATTTTTGACCTTTTACCCAACTTAACGACGCTTTTCCTCTTTTTTGACAATTACCCATTCTCATCCCTGTTAACGTAAAACGTCGAAAATTTCAGCGCGCATTATACCCAGTTTTCAGCTAAAATGGGCAAATTTTGTCCACCCATAAAAGAAATCGTGATTTTTAAAAGTAGTTGTTCCCCAATCTTTCTTGCCCTCACCTGGGACTAATATTGTGTGGGATCCTTAAAGATTTTTTCCTCTATAGAGGCCCTGCATGTGACGTAGAATACCGTAAATATGGCGGATTGCTCAAATGCATTCAATAGAAGTGTGATCATTATCAAACATTTCATATTGTCCCATCAATAAAAATGCACCATTATCATTAGGTTAATTACAGTATTTTATTGAATGGACTGCGATACGCCATATTTACGGGAAAGGTCATCAGTTCAAATCCTTTGTTTGATATCAATCGATAAAAGCATGCAAGGCCTCTATAAACATGATAAACCTTGAAGTATGCAGTGAGCAATCAGACTCTGTAACAAGATCATAGCATATCCCTACAACATTGTAAACTGGTGTTTTGTATTGTGTAAGAAACTAGCATTGATTGATTAGGATTGATTAAAAAAAATCACTGCGTATTAATATATTTTGTGCATAAATATTTCATGATTTTGGTACATCTTTTTGGCTAATTTTGTTGCTACCACATGGACAAAAATGATGGGGATAAGTTCATTTGAATATTCAGCAAGATTTGGTACGTTATTATAATTCAAAAAATACGGACTAATTTATTTTCCCGCTGGTTTATGTGCGGTAATCGGCTGCTTACTGTAAACTTCAAGTTTTAAGAGTATAGGAAGGTGCGTGTAGCTGTTAAGACTGCCTAGTACGTACAGATATTGTCCTAATTTTAATATAACCCAGTAAAGTAATTTCTGTAATAGATTACAAAGTTAACGCTATATAGTGTTTGTAGTGATATATAGTTTTTTTATTCTTTAGAATTTGTATACAGAGCAAACATTTTACGGTTTTACTAATTTTATTGGAACAAATTGTAAGAAACTGTGTCATATCTCACTTAGATATAGTTTTAAACCTTGAAAACCTATAAACTATTAGAGTATTATTTATTATGAACATGTAATATGTATGTTTTATTCCAATGCTGCGAATATATCACATGGTATATGTTATAGGGGGTCCGCTCGTCAGTCAGACGACTCGTGAAGGCTCGCTAGTCCACAACGTTGTTCAATAGAGAAATATAACCTTGAAAAAGGCTCGCTAGTCAGGAAAAAAACAGCTCGCTAGTCCAAAAGTTTGCTAGTCCAAAAATGAAAATAGGCTCGTCAGTCTGAATTGTTAAAACAGCTCACTAGTCCGAATTTGAAAAACGGCTTGCCAGTCCGAATTTTAGAAACAGCTTGTTAGTCCGAATTTGAAAATAGGCTCACTAGTCCGAATTTCGCTAGTCCGAATTTTGAAATAGGCTCGCTAGTCCAAATTGTGAAAAAAAAGTATAAGAAATGTACACTTAATTTTTCCTATTCGGACTATGAGCTGTTCTTAAAATTCGGACTAGCAAACTGTTTTTAGAATTAAGACTAGTGAGCCTTTTTTTATATAAATTTGGACTAGCGAGCCTACTTTAAAATTCGGGCTAGCGAGCTGTCGGACAGGGAGCTGTCAGACTAGCGAGCTTTCGAACTAGCAACCTTTCGGACTAGAGAGCTGTCAGACTAGCGAGCTTTCGGACTAGCAACCTTTCGGACTAGAGAGCTGTCAGACTAGCGAGCTTTCGGACAAGCAACCTTTCGGACTAGAGAGCTGTCAGACTAGCGAGCTTTCGGACAAGCAACCTTTCGGACTAGAGAGCTGTGAGACTAGCGAGCTTTCGGACTAGCAACCTTTCGGACTAGAGAGCTGTCGGACTAGCGAGCTTTCGGACTAGCAACCTTTCGGACTAGAGAGCTGTCGGACTGGCGAGTTGTCCCTTTTATAGACCTTTTCAAACCGATCTTTTCCGGAGCTTCCCGAAAGCTTTCAGAACAATTCCGATTGTTTCCGGAAATAAAAAGTACCTCATTGCCTCATCGTTTGACAAAGTTCGACATTTCTACAGTATGTTTCCAACAACGACGAACGTTGCCGTTTTTATCATGGCACTTTTGCGGTACTATAATTTTGTTTTCATTCATAAATGATTGTCGTCTGCCGCGTATACGCAGCTGTGGCACGTGACCATGTTTTCCGAAGTTTTCCGATCGCTGTTTGAAAAGGTCTATAGGGTACTTTCATGATTATGCTACCTCTGTAGGTATAAGTAAAACAAAAAAATGCTGCTATATGAGAAGTATTATAAGTCAGTGATACGCAATGTTTTAACATCCTGAAATAAAATACTGAATTTTTCAAAAAGCAAAATTGAAATCTTTTCAGAAGCTTACCAATTAGATAATTGCATAATCTAAATAAATTTAGCTCCTTCCCTCGATGTTAGATTCGTGCCTGGGGATTCGTTAAGCTGAATTCATACTCGAAACGCAATGCGTTGCGTTTCCGATAATTTCCACCGCAAACGGCACCGCAAATGGATTCACACTCGAAACGCAAACGGACTGCGGCAGCCGATGACATGAAAACGCAATGGAAAGTTGAGCTTTCCTCAACTCGATTTGCGTTGCCGCAAGTGGTGTTGCGTTTTGGTATCGATTGATCGGAACTCGGCAAATCTGTTACTGCACATGCTCGGTGCGTCGTGCGTTTGCGTTTGCGTCGAGTCTGAATTCAGCTTTAGACAGAGTAATACTTAAGGACTCTATCACACATCACGAAACGTACGAATGTGACGAATAACGTACACTGGTTTGGTAATCGATGTTCATCGACCGAAAAAGTGTACGTTATTTTCACGTTTTGGCTCTATATGATGATGTCTGACGGAGCCCTAACAGGGCAAAATTAATTCTTATTTGTGATGTGTTTATTTGTTTCCAATTGTTGTTGTTATTTAAACTGTTTTTGTTTAAAACGATTTGTGATGTGTTGTATTATATAATCTAATCATTAGAGTCATTAGACTCTCATAAGGCGAGACGCGCAGGGTCAAGCCTTATGAGAGTCTAATGACGAGCCATCCCATACCAAGATACATTATATATATCTGATGGTCTCTGTTGAACCGTTTATCTGACATACACGTTGAGCAAACACACATTATTTGTAATTTAATTTATACTTTGTGCACAATTCTTTCATGATTTCGGTACTATTTTTAGTTAATTTTGTTGCTACCACATGGACAAAAATGACAGGCAAACCTTGAACATAAGTTCATTTGAATATTAAGCAAGATGTTTAAACATATTGAAATAAAATACTGAATTTTTCAAAAAGCAAAATTGAAATATTTTCAGAAGCTTACCATTTAGACGATTTACGTTGCATGATATACTTGATTGTAGCTCCTTCCCTTGCATACCATGTTAGATTCTTGTCCAGGGATTCGCATAAGTCAATGCGTATAAAAGTTCAAAATAAAATAATTCTTAGTTGTGATGTACCGTATTTATTTACCAATTAGATGATTTACGTTGCATAATCTACATGATTTCAGCTCCTTCTCCCGATGTTAGATTCTTGCCTGGAGATTCGTGAGACTGATTTATTCTTAAGGACTCTGTCACACATCACGAAAAGTACGAATGAGACGAATTGTGCTCATCGTTGTATGTCTTTTTGGTATTTTTATTTCCTTACTGTTTGATTTATGTTGTATTATATAGGGGTCGGCTATTTAACGGGCCTTATTGGCCTTCCAGCCGTCTCCTCC
This sequence comes from Ophiothrix spiculata, assembly GCA_000969725.1. Taxonomy (NCBI): domain Eukaryota; kingdom Metazoa; phylum Echinodermata; class Ophiuroidea; order Amphilepidida; family Ophiotrichidae; genus Ophiothrix; species Ophiothrix spiculata. The sequence continues at coordinate 12,374 of JXSR01S001474.1, forward strand.
ATAAGATTTTATTTGTCTGTCATTTATATGTACTGTTTTATATGGAAATAATAAAGTTGAAAGTTGAAGTTGAAGTTGAATTACGTACACTG
>JXSR01S001475.1:10410-22946 GCA_000969725.1 Ophiothrix spiculata
CAATAGGGTATCAGGAAATGTTTATCTAATAAATCTAAAGTAATTTTAAAAGCAGATCTATTTCTTTTAAAGGATTTGACACACTTCAGTTCTGGGGAGTTATTTGACATACAGATACAATGTTATTCTATTCACATGGAGGAATGATATTTAGCTTAACTGACCGATTATAATGACTGTTTCAATAAACAGTTTATTTGCAAGGTCATAACACAATAGTCATGCCAAAAACCAAAGTCCCAGTGTTTTCATCAAAACCACATAATGCCAATATTAATTTTAGTGGTAACTATCTAAACAAAGCAGTCTCTTAACAGCTTTCAAGGTCCAATGCATCTCTAAAGTCTTGTGCTCATACAGAAAGAGATTTGTTGTTGAAGAGGCCATTGATCAAAGCAAAGGCATTCTCACTGCGTGAGAAAAAGGGGACATTCTGGCCAAGCTGATTAATTTTATGTGTTTCATCATGGCCGTCAAAATCATGTTTCTTCAAGTATGGGTCTGTTGTAGGGTATTCTAACGGTTGTTTTGAGCCTCTTTTCCGACGATATTGTAAATGTATAAGATGTAAATGGCATTATTTGGTTATAGTATTATGTTATAGTCATGTTGTTACCAACAGTTGTTACCAACAACATGAACAAAGCCATTTTCCATTAATTATTTTCAGTATTCAATATATCTTGTTAATACTGTATAATAACGTGTATAATGCTGTTTTTAAGTTGCTTTAACCCGTTTAGTGCAAAGCAACCCAGTGTTAGTGTGGTCATTTCAGGCCTTGGTTGTGAATTCGAAATATGTGAATGGTACATTTTGAGGACATGGTAATTTTGAAACTTAAAAGTTGCTGTCTATTGATAATTTAGGATATCTAACCGTTTTAAGGCTATTTTGATTGATTTTATCGAAAATTTACCATATTGACGGCCATTTTGAATTTGAGCCATTCAAATAAATTGGTTTTTAGACATTTGCATTATCTATTTCACAGCATAATCTGAGTCATTAGTCTTAGATACTGCCTAACATCATCTGGTTTCATCATTACGTTTCAAATTTCAATTTTCTCAACATTATGATCGATGTGTTATAATGTTTTGTTGAGTTTTGCTTCAACGAAATGAGCAGAAGTGGCGAATGAAGACTGAATAAGTTGCCTCTAAAATAAAAAGAAAGTGTCTTTTTTATCATAAAAGCAGTGATTCATATCTTTTAGTTTGGAAAGTCAATAATGCCAGAAAGTGTAATTATTTACGGTTTATTGATTACATGTTACATTCTATAAAAAATTAGCAACTTTATGTTTAATACACCGTTAAAAAATTGTGTTAACGTTGTGTTAAAAGGGAACATGGTTAACAGGTTGGGTTAAATTTTGCACAATATTGGGTAAAATTTGACACAATTGTGTAGAAAATAAACCAATATTGTGCAAAATTTAACCCAACCTGTTAACCATGTTCCCTTTTAATACAACTTTAACACAACTTTTTTTAACTGTGTATGCGGCTAAAACTTATCGCCAGATATTGTGTGAAGTGTCTTTTGATTTCTAAATAGCAATGACGAAAGAAAGTAAGACTAATGACTCAGATTATGCTGTGAAATAGATAATGCAAATGTCTAAAAACCAATTTATTTGAATGGCTCAAATTCAAAATGGCCGTCAATATGGTAAATTTTCGATAAAATCAATCAAAATAGCCTTAAAACGGTTAGATATCATTCAAAAGCTGAGAATTTACAGAATTAAAATATGACATAAACTCAGTGTTAAAACTCCCGACCTTACGTTTATTTCCTCGGAACACCTCTCGTTTTGAATTTTAGATCTTGGCTTTTAAGAAAATGGTGAAAGGGGTTGTCTCGGGGTTGTACTTAATGTGGTGGTAAAACGTTGTGAACACAGCAAAATATTTCTTGCTTATGAATACAAATATTTTGTTTTAGGATTTTTTCTTCTTGGAATCTCCTTATTAGTGTCCGTCATAGTTTTGTGAAGGTCGGTACTAAATTATAAAGCACATCTTGAATAGGCAATATATAAGGCGTATCATTAAAGACACCATTCCTAACATACATATCAGTTACCAAACAGCAAAGCACGTCGTTTATTAGTAGGTGATGATTTTGGTTATTTTCTATCGTATTAATGGGATACTACCTGGACTGCAAATAAATACCACGTAAACAATTATACTTTTAAAAGGGTTGAATGTGATGTGGAAATTTACGTATGAACGTGACTATTAAAACAATATTCATTTTAAAAGCTTGCATTATTATAATTGGCAAACAGACCCATTAATTTCATAATCAAATAGGCATACCGTTCAGCACGTTTTTTTTTTTTTCTTAAGCATTTTATAAAGCACCACCATTGAGTTCTCAAAATACCTGATAGACGATCAAAGCACCTCAGTGTCTTGATACTTACTATAATACTATGATACTTGATACTATAATCACATAATCACGGTTGTTATTGGGCCATAACTGAAGACAACGTTGTTTCAACTACGAATTCTTGCAGCATGCATTCGGCGTCTGTACGGCGCACGGATACCACCCGGTCTCCGCAAGGACACCGTTCGGTTACCGATCGATGTCCAATCAGTGTTCATTGAAATTCTATCCGGTATGACGCCGTAAACGCATCGCAACCTCGCCGCAACGTTATGTGACCAGGGTATTGCAAATGTGCGCAACACCTCAAAATTGGTTTCGCCAAATATCTGTGATAGAAGCACTCAGCATCCATTTGAATCGTGGCTTGGCTCAAGGCTTAATTTTGGTTGTTGTTAAATATTATTAATTCAATGTGTACTAAAATAGATGAAATGCTCATCAATCACCAAATAGCTAACCATGCATGTGTATGATGCCAATTCTAAAGTGAATTTTATCAACGAGCCTCCATTATTGTTAGAGAATACATTGAATGTAATGGAACAACATTATGCAAAAAACATGGTATGACAACAATATTCACAGAACACCCCAATAAGAACATCACTTGGTTGATTTATATGCATATAAAAAAGGCACAGAACGTCGTTTCGACAATTAATGAAATGAATACTTTTTGATCTGAGACACTAATTTTAAAAAGGCCCATAACTCACCCAGATAGATCGTAATTCAAACCAATTCTTCATATACGGTACATAAATGATGTGAAAACATACTGATATCCAAAATGTTTATATTACCACTGATCAGGTAATAGAGTCCCATTTTGCTTTGACTTCATTAACTACACACTGACAGGAGGATTAAGTTGCATCTTTATAGACCGCGTGGATTCTGTTGGTTTTTCTTTGCTTTAAGAAGAATAATTTGTGCTGAAAAACTTGGTATATACGTAAATATTTTTCTCACATGAAATATTTTCTCACCTAATTTCACATCATAGGAAATCCTATAAATAAACAATTAAATGTAAAATAAGCACCCCTTACGTAAAAATAAACTGCTCATTATCTGATGTTTTTAGTGTCTTCTGTATAACGTAAGGTATTGATCATGGAAATATTGATTTAATTGAACAAAAAAAATGTAAAACACCTTAAGGGCCCGTATTCCAGAAAGATGTTTAGCTAAACCATTGTTTAACTGAGCATTAACTGTCCAGGAATGATACGCATCATTGCAGCTTTCAAGCAGAACAGTTCAATGAGTCGTACTGTTGACGAGAAATAAAACCTTGATTTAGCTAAACACCTTTCTGGAATACGGGCCAAGATGTTTTTCTTTTTAATTTTTGTGTGAATTCAATTGCACGGGACTCCATTTACAATTCTTAATATTCCGACATGTGAAACCATTATCGAGTGAGACTATTCACTTTATGTAATACATTTCTCGTATCCTCCTTGTTGCCAACTCAATACATCATTAGATATTCTAGTTGTATGTCGAGTGGTTATCACATTTCAAGATATATAAAGAGACCGCTATTATTATGTGAAATATGTTTTGTTGCAGGAATCAAGATAGATACATTACTATTTTGTTAAACACCTCACCAACAAGTGTGTTGAGTTATTGACTAAATTTTCTCACTTGACGACTTGACTCGACAGTATAATCTGAGACATCAGTCTTAAGATACCGCCGCGTTTATAATACTGCCTAACCTCATCTGGTTTTATCATTTCCTTTCAAATTTTAATTTTCTCGACATTATGATGTGTTATAATGTTTTGTTGAGTTGTGCTTCGGCGAAATGAACAAAAGTGGCGAATGAAGACTGAATAAGTTGCCTCTAAAATGAAAAGAAAATGTCTTTTTTTTAATCAAAAATTGCAGTGATTCATATCCTTAGTTTGGAAAGTCAATTATGCCAGAAAGTGTAATTATTTACGGTATATTGATTACATATTATCTTCTATAAAAATTCAGCAACTTTATATTCAATATGTGGCTAATACTTATCGCCAGATATTCTGTGAAGTGTCTTAGATTTTGATTTTTATAAATAGCAATGAAGAAAGAAATAAAGACATATTTATTATATGTCACTCCAAAGCTGAGAATTTAAAGAATCAAAATATGAGATAACTCAGTGTTAAAATTCCCGACCTTACGTTCATTTCCTCGGAGCACCTCTCGTTTTAAATTTTAGATCGGGGCTTTTAAGAAAATGGTGAAAGGGGTTGTCTCGGGGTTGTATTTAATGTGGTGGTAAAAGTTTTGTGAACACAGCAAATTATTATATGCTTATGAATACAAGTATTTTGTGTTAGGTTTTCCTCTTCTTGGAATCGCCCTAATGTCCATCACAGTTTTGTTAAAGTCGTTAACATGTTAATAAATTATAAAGCACATCTTGAATAGGCAATATATAAGGCGTATCATTAAAGACACCATTCCTAACATACAGTACCATATCACCAAACAGCAAAGCACGTCGTTTATTAGTAGGTGATGATTTTGTTTCTATTCTATCGTATTAATGGGATACTACCCAAATAAATACCACGTAAACAATACCTTATAAAGGGTTGAATGTGATGTGGAAATTTACGTTTGAACGTGACTATTAAAAAAATGTTCATTTTATAAGCTTGCATTATTATAATTGGCAAAAGAGACCCATTAATTTCATTGTGTGAGTTATAGACTAATTGGTTCGCATATCTACCTAGGGTGCATCTATTCGAGATAACTCAAATTAGACGGCTGTCAAATTGGCACGAATTAAAAATCAAATAGGCATACCGTTCAGCACGCAAAATATTTTGTTTGTTTGTTTCTTAAGGCGCTGTCACACATCACCGTATTGAGCTAAAACGTATGAATAACGTACAAAGTTTAGGCTATACGGTGGCGAGAAGCATTATACGGTGAAGAAATCCATACAATAAACGTATTGATTAACGAACATGAAACGAATAGACCGTACGATGACCGTACGACTTGCGGATAAGAAGCGGGAAAGTTGTCTCGTCTCACTGAACAACGCCGAATGAGAACCGGACGTGTTCCGTACTAAACGAATAAATCAAGTATGAGGAACGTACAAAACGAATAAGAAACGTACGAGTAGTCACAGAGACAATAGCCACGGTAAATCCCCACTTAAAAATCAACCTCTTCAAACTTTGCGGTTCGCAAGTTTCATTATAATAATTCTTCAGTGCACAAAACTACTCTATAACAAAACCCCGGGCGGGGGTAACTGATATTTGTGTCTGGGTAAAAAACCAAGATCCGCTGGTTCCAATGGTGGCCCTATGTGAGACCAAATATGCACAAATGAGTAAAATCTACTATATCTGTTCGAATGGATACCCTATCCGAGCCCATACCTGTTCGAATAAATACCCCATCTGAGACTATATACGCAAATGTGACGACGAAGTAATTATTACAAGAACTGTAAAAATGTAATTGTACACCATTTGGACACTTTTAAAAACTGTTTTTAGGTATTTGAAACACTTTTATTGGCAATTTAGGGAACAATTGTCATTAATTCAACAATTCTCTCTAAGTTTGATACTCTATCAGGGATTTAAAATACCAATTTGATACCCGTTAACCTTCGGAACCGGAAGACCTCGGGTGGTTACCCGAGCACAAATATCAGTTACCCCTCCCCCTCCCCTGGCTTTCTGAATAATTATGATCAACTGAGAAATTCGTTATCCATCCGGTGGGAATTCGGTTTGTGAACGTTTCATACGGTATCTATTCGTTAGACCTACGGTTTGAGCTCGATATGTATACGGTCAATGCGTTTCATATTCGGTATGCATACGGTTTATGCGTCTCATGTTCGGTAATGATACGTTGAATCCCTGGTACATTGCACATGACGGATGCACACCGTATATTAACGATTGCATAACGTATGAGTAGCGGACGATTAGCGTGCAAACCGTACAAACTCCGTCTATCAACCGTACACACACCGTCCTGAAAATGTTGACCTTGCTCAAAACATGACAACGTACTCAACGTACGCAAAACGCATTCCCGCCGGATGGATAACGGATTGAACGTGTTTCTATCGAATGCATAACGAACATCACCGTACAGTCAAAACAGTGTACGTTATTCGTACGTTTTCGTCAATACGGTGATGTGTGACAGCGCCTTTAAGCATTTGATAAAGCACCACCATTGAGTACTAAAATACCTGGTAGACGATCAAAGCACCTCAGTGTCTTGATACTATGATACTTGTTACTATGATCACATAATCACGGTTGTTATTGGGCCATAACTGAAAACAACGTTGTTTCAACTGCGAAATATTGCAGCATGCTTTCGGTCTCTGTACGGCCCACGGATACCACCCGGTCTCCGCAAGGACACCGTTCGGTTACCGATCGATGTCCAATCAGTGTTCATTGAAATTATATCCGGTATGACGCCGTAAACGCATCGTAACCTCGCCGCAACGTTATGTGACCAGTGTATTACAAATGTGCGCAACACCCCAACATTGGTGTCGCCAAATATCTGTGATAGAAGCACTCAGCATCCATTTGAATCGTGGCTTGGCTCAAGGCTTAATTTTGGTTGTTGTTAAATATTATTAATATAATTCAATGTGTAGGCCTACTAGAATAGATGAAATGCTTATCAATCACTAAATAGTTAACCATATATGTGTGTGATGCCAATTATAAAGTGAATTTTATCAACAAGCCTCCATTATTGCTAGAGAATACATTGAATGTAATGGAACAACATTATGCAAAAACATGGTATGACAACAATATTCACAGAACAGCCGAATAAGAACATCACTTGGTTGATTTATTCGATCTACAGCCAGTACTTAACTACGACAAAAGTGACTTAATTTATTTTTTATGCATATAAAATAGCCACAGAACATCGTTTCGACAATGTATGAAATGAATACTTTTTGATCTGAGACACCAATTTTAAAAAGGCCCATAACTCACCCAGATAGATTGTAATTCAAACCGATTCTGCATATACTGTATATGTACATAAATGTTGTGAAAACATACTGACATCCAAAATAATTGAAATTTGTAATAAATAGAAGTGCATAATGTATGCAATTTCTAATGCGCGTTTTTTTCATTGAGCGAGATCAAAATTGATCTCTGCTTTCACACTGATTTCTACAATTCTGGACTTAATATATTTGAAAAACCACGTGCCATGTCGCAGAATGTGACACTTGGTCCAATAAGGTCCAATAAGACAGTAAGCAAATTAATTAATTAAGGTCCAATAAAGTCAAATAAGACACCAAACTTGCACGCAAACACTGTATAAACACTGTTTGATGTATATTCTAATGTTCATAGTCTTAATTTTATTTCTTTTAAAGGTATCAAACAACCTGAAAGTTGCAATATGTGGCACGTTCCTGTTATCTATTTATCTTTATATGAGCCTGTATTGCACACCGTATCTTTAACTATTCGGTACACCATTTTATACTTGCCTATCCGTCTTATATATATATCAAACATTATGTACTCATACCAAACAAACACTCTATATTTCTAGTTCGTTTATATTACATTTAACTATATTTTTGAAAATGGATTTTTTAGACATGTTTCAATCGACACAATCTTTCATGTTGTCATATGTGCGTGCGTTTGCATAGCACTCGAGGTTACAAATTTCCTGGTACGTTCAAGTGTGAAATATGGAGAGTGAATTCTTCCAATTTATATATTACCTTTTTCGACTTCCTTTTGCTGTCACCTCGATACATCATGTTATTACAAATTGATGTCTATGAGCTTTTGGAGTGGTTATCACATTTCATAATAGATGCTTTAATAACGAGGCAGTTGTAAAAGAGATGCGTGCATGATATATCACATGCAAAGTCTTCGTTGGCACTATCAATCCAAGCGCCTCGAAGCTGAAACGACGAGAGTAGGTGTGCCATATTTGACATTTTTATGCGTTTTTCTCACGTAAAGTAAAACCATTTTCTATAACAAGATGTTTGAATTTAATGCATATTCGAGCAGTTTCTTGTACTATAATGTGGTTTAAACATGTTTTCCTTAAAATGGTTAGGTATTTCAACTCGAACTATAAAAAGATGGAGCCTATTACTTGTTTATGATCGTGACAAACTATTTATATGAAATAGGTATTTAGGTTGTTTTTATTACTGGAAACCTATTTTTTTTGATATTGAAAAACAGCTCATGAATATGATTATGATTACATCACATGAGTACATTCCAATTTTTTGTTGACTAAGCCATCTGACGAATAGATGCTGATATATCATTCCTGGAGGTTGTATCAGAGAAGTTGTTTGATACGTAGCTGCAGCAGACACCGACGGGTAAAAAGTAGGGGCCATCCGGTACAAATTGGCGCACACAAAATAGGGGGTCATTCGGTACACACCATACATAAAAATGGGGTAATTCAGGTTTGAAGATTTCAAAATGGGGGTCATTGAGTTAGTGTCATATGACTTTAACTGAAAATAGTCCTGTTTTAAGTTCAAATTGCTATAAGATTGCAATATTGTCGTTAAAATTTCCTTAAAAACGCCATATTAGCGAAAAAAATTGTCAGGAGTAAATAAGAAAAAACGGGGTCATTGTGTATCTGACCATTAAAAAAAGAGGTGGTGGTCATTGATTATTTAAAGTGTTTTGGTTAGAAGCCAAAATAAAAAATGGGGTCATTGGGTACAAGCCGGTCTAAAAATGGTGGTCTATTCGGAGGCACATCCTGCGTAACCATAATGGAAGTGCCCCCCCCCCCCCCGGGAGCAGACAACCACGCATTAAAATTTTGAGTTGCCACGGTGTGGCATGTCATATATTCCGTGATGGTTTGTCGCATAAAAAATTCAATTTAATCCAGCTGTTCACGACATGTCGTTGAGACCATCACGACAAGGCATCAATTCGGTATATGCAATTGCAATTCTTGTTGCATATTTTTCCAAGCATGGCAAGGTCGAGAATCATGGCAAGGTCGAGATTGAGCTTTGGAGATTGGAGACAATACACACCTGGATACCAGCTTGAAACTTATGTAAGGTGACATAGTTAGAGACATGTACGCAATCTCAGACAGTACATGTACAACATCTCTCCCAAGTTTTTATCATTAATCAGCTGGCGGAGTATCCAAACAATTAAGGGATATAAATTATAAATCGAAAAACTTTGAAGTAAAGTTTGCCTGTTTTTTTTTCCTCTCCACCAAAAGACCCACAGTAAATTTGATTCTGATTTAATAACTACTGAAAAGATTCATATGACTAAACTGTGTGTTAACTTGGAAATATTTGATCAACAGTTTAAGCGTTAATTTAAACAAATGATAAATGGAAACATCTCAATGCTTAAAACACACACACGTTTTCTTTGCTTCTTAAGGTCATACTATGGATGTTGTTGAAAATACCAGGTATCTCTTAAATATCAAGCACGTAATAGTAGTGTGCATTGTTCGGAGACTTCACATTGTCGTGGTTTTGTCACGACTTGTTGTAAAAAATCATCATGAACTCTGAAATATACATTTTTCCACAGTGTGTTTTAACAGGAATTGTGATTTACCTGCTATTCGCCTTGACTACAAATCCGATATGTCGTCAAGTTAAATATGATGAAATCGACTTTCTTCAGTAATTTTATATATATAAATCAGATAAAACTTTTCGTCTCATTATGAAGATATTGCAAATATTTGAATTATAGTACATTATACCTCGGTTGTTATTAGCCTGTCTATTACCACCAAATCGGACGTCAGTTCTGTGAACAAAGATGATCTTTCGCAAAAAGATAGTATACATGGATGATGAATTACCAGTTCCACCTGGTGATTTTCATTATTCATGTATGTTTTCTGTATGTGACCAACAGAGAAGTGAACACTGCGCAAGCTCTTTTTAAGCGAGATGCGCCTTCGCTAAGTGAAGCCAAGCTGGGACTGAAATTGTACGGAATTCATTGAAACGGGTTGTTGAGTTCATATGCCTTCTATTTTCTTTTGGCCTATGGAAAATAGTAGGCTTAAGGCCTCAACGAGACCTCGGGGCAATAGAGTTCTTTTTTACCATTTCTATAATGTTAATGTACTCTCCGGCATACAGTATTTGCATACTGTGACATACAGCGGCAGTAAAAAAAACCTACAACATTTCCGCCATTTTTTTGCTGTAGTCAAAACCATATCAATCACAATTGAATACGCCAGCATAAGAACATCCCAACTCCAATAGCTCTCTTCTGTTAAGTTCTGTAAAATATAAGTGCATACAAATCTCTGAAAATGCTTTTAAATCACTAAAAAGCATTTCCATGTCTTTTTCCCAATGAAAGTGTCACATTTGACATTGCAGTTGAAGAATTTTTAAGACATTGTTAAATAATTTTTCTAGCATATAGTTGCAGAGGGGAGCTCATGAAGTTGGGATTTTCTTGAAATGGCTGTTTAATAGCAAGTATATACTATAACAATTATCTAACAATGTCTAAAAAGTCAACTAGAGGGTCAAATGTGACACTATGATTAGGATTTTGACATGGAAATGCTATTTTAGTGATGTGAAAGCATTTTCAGAGATTTGTAAGCATTTACATTTTATAAGTATAATTAACAGAAGGGAGCTATTGGAGTTGGGACTCTGTTCTTATTCTGGCGTATTTAATTGTACATAGTTCATATTACCACTGTTCATAATGCAGTACCATTTACGCTGACCTCTGTAAAGATATTAGGAAGACTTAGATACATCACATTTTGTAATGGTACATATTCAAGGGTCGATTAGCTGGTGCTGTCTAATCCTCGAAGAAGAATGGTTTGTTTTGAGAAACCTTAGTACACATTTAATTATTTTTCTCATGTGAAATACTTTCAGCAGTACTATAGATTTCGCAATTTAGGAGATCTTATTAATCAATATATAAACCAAATACTAAATGGGAAATGCGCACACCTAATGAAATAATAAACGACCCATTATTTGAAATAAGTAGCTTCTGCCAGTAACTTCAGATAATTATCAAATTTGTTAAATGATTGTCGTAGACTAATTTTTCACTGTTGAGATGAAAATTAGTACGTGTTTGCTATGAAAATATTGATTGTATAGAGCAATAAGTGTGTAAGAAGTGATGCTTTCTAAATTTGATTCAATCAATATTGAATTTAATAACGTGAATTTATTTGTACAACACTCTGTTTTGCCATTTTAATGTTCCGATAATGTTCATTGGGAAAGCAATATTGAGCGAGACTATTCACTTTATGTTATGCATTTTCCGTATCCTCCTTGCTGTCAACTCATTACATCATGTTATTAGAAATTCTAGCTTAGTTAGCTTGAAAGGGGTTATCACATTTCAAGTTTTTAATAATAAGACTGCTGTAGTGGAAAGTATGTCAATGCATAGTCAATGTTATCTATTATGTGAAATAAGATTATAATGTTTCTCTGTTGTCGATTCGATTATCAAGTTCTTTTTTCTCGTTAATACTTTTTTCAAAACCAGGTTCATGGATATTAAAACCTCTAAACCAACAAGTAATTTATAGAATTTATGAAACACTCTAATGCCACAAAATTAATAGCAACGCAAATCATGTCCCGTAGAGCTCTATGTGACTAAACTTAATTGTGTGAAAGAATACGGAAAGCGATAGCGGACCCTGCCGACAATCTATGTTTTGCCGCCACCGATGTTTTGTATCCCGCCACCGAGTTTGTGCCGCTATTGACCAAAAAATATCGGGCGCGGCAAGTCCTCCCGACATTTCATGTTTATGATGCCGCTATGTTTTCAAATTGTCGGCGTCGGCAGATGGGCCGCTATGTTGTAAAAATGTCGGCGTCGGCAGTTCGGCCGTTATGCTTTCAACTTGAACATCGGAAGTTCGGCCGCTATATTTTCAAAATTGTCGGCAATTCGGCTGCTTGCTTTGTACATGACACCGAATGACTCCTACTACTTAAATGTATTTCTCACCTATAATTGTCCCTACATTTCGAAAACCAGTAGGAGCAGGTACGCCACTTTCATGTTTGAGTGCCCCCC
>JXSR01S001477.1:28999-39249 GCA_000969725.1 Ophiothrix spiculata
ATACAACCTCATGCCCATGCCCAATGCTGCATACCTGTATTCGTGCGTAGTGTAACAACGGAAGTACCTGAGCAGTTAGAGACCTGCATAGTCTCCCCTACACAGGGGAAGCCACCACATTTTGGTTCTGGGTCATCACAGTTTCTTTGTCTGCACAGACAATGAGAATCATCAGTTGGGTTATGACATTCAAACCAGTTTGACCATGGTCCAAATTTACCATCCACTGTGAGATTGGAGAAAACAAAAATTATAATTAGCAAATATTTCCCTGAATAGAATAAATCAATTTTTAAATGAAATGTATTTGGGGAATGCATGACTCTGAGAGTGTCCTTCAGTACACAGGTGAGTGGTGTAATAGGTAGTTATAAATCAAGGGGTGCCAGAGTGTAGTGGTTATAAGCGATCTCGCCTTACACGCAATGGGGACTGGGTTCTATTCCCGAGGAGGGCTGCCTTGCCGGAGTGGAATCTCGGAATCTGTATCGGGCAATTTATACAATTTTTATTTTAGAATTTTTCGCTAAGAAAGTTTTCATTATAAATACAAACAAACAAGAAAATTCACTAAAAATGGCCCCCAAAAGCAATCTACCTCCAGAAGACACCATGCATATGTGTGCATCAAGCACACAAGCAGTCCCGTCCCATAGATTTACAGAGGAGCTACCATGCAGGCTTGCCACTATTTTTATAATGGCATGGAGACAAAATTGGGGGTATCGGGTATTTGTCGATGATGCATCGATCGCATCTTTTCATAATTCAGCAAAAATTGAAAACATGCACACGCTTTGCATATAGATTGGTGTATTATTTGTGTAAAATATAATTGGAGCAGTTAAACTCTACACGCATCCCAATCTCAGCACTAGAAGTTGATTTTGGCGTGAACAAAGTGGATCCAAATACCCCTAATTTGAGCTCCATGGCTGACAATGCCATTAAATGGGCAGTATATAAAATCTGGTATCACCCCTGTAAATATGTGAGCAGTCCACAGTTGAAGTGATATTGGTTGACTCAGTTGCTTTGGAATTTTGGTTTATTGCTGTCAGATTTGATCAATCTGTGGATGTTTTTGTGCAAGCATCGTTAAGTACTGCCTAACCACGCTCCCTTACCTCTAGCTTGTACAATGGGACATCCACTGATATCTTGATGCCAGTGATGTAAAGCACTCCTGCAAAGAAATACAACAAAAGTATTTAATAATTGATATCAATAGACCAATATTTAGATGCAGGAGCCAGTGGCGGATCTAGACTCAATCCATCAGTCTTACAAAAACTGCACACGCGCTTCACCGTGTTGGTTGTTGACGACTAATTCACATTGCTTGAAAAAAGAAGAGCACTTTTATTAGCTTTTATTTATGACGTCTGACTTATGAATAAACAATACTTGTTTACTACTTTGGACCGCATCATGTTTTTCGTACTTGAGTGCAAACTTACGCACCGCGTGCGCGATGCCTGTGAAATGCTTTTTATCGCGCGTGCGCATTGCTTATGCCAAACGCCATTTTTGCACTCATAGAATGAATGCCTGTGGCATTGCTTTGTCTCGCTGAACTTCCCGAAAGTTTTTGCTTTTATCCTTGAAAAAGGTAAGAATTGTGCGATTTTTAATATAGCTATAATCATTCTGCATTACTAGTGGTTTATTAAATGTAGATTATGTGTTATTTAGTGTTGTAAATTGAGTAAAATGAAGCAAAATATGTTACAAAAATTAGTCAAAGTGCATGGTGAAGCAAGATGGCAACTTTGAAAAAACTTTTTGGGAGGTATTAAAATTTGTTGAATAAATTACCATTATTGGTAAGAGTGTACGTCATCATACAAAGTCATCTTCAATTAGTCTTTACTGCGCAGAATCCTTCTCTACTGCGCAGAATCGTGGCACCGTAAACACGGTTCCGAGTGCGCCACTTTTTTCACATAAGTTTTCCAGTCGCCAAATGGCCCGAACAACAGGAAGTGAGGGAGACCTCATTTGGCGACTGGTGGATCTAGTCTATGGCGAATCCAGGACTTCGTGGATGGGGGTATGTGGGGCGTGGACATCGGGAGTAGAAAAAGGAGAAAAGAAGTGACATATGAGGCCAAAAAGGTACACACATTTTGTTTATGTAGCTTTGGTGGCGTGCATGTCCCTATGTAGATTGCCAATAGGAGCCCATTTTAAAAATGATTTATATCTCATCTCACATAATCATTGTATACACTTCACAAGCTTATCTCCTAATGACACTGAAACAAACTATCTACAAATGCAATTAAGCTTAATAAGACTTCAGTAAAGTCAACTTACCTCAATTGTGGTTTTGTTGTACATTTCTGATGACGATTATCCCATCCACAATATGGATCCCTAGCATTGATGCAATCGCTGAAACAGTTAGAACAATTTCAGAAAATTAGAGAGGAATATTTGTCTTCTGTTGGTATATGACAGTAAACAAATACAACATGGTTTGAGGGGAAGTATCGCAAAATACTGTCCCCTAGGTGTTGGATGATTGAGACTTCCACCAAGGGTTCCTAGGAACTCTTGGTCATCCAACACAGAGGGACAGTATTTTGCAATACTTCTTTGAAATAACCATGTTGTATTTGTTTTACTACACCTCAAAAAAGTTAAAATATAACTTGGAAATAAATCTAAACGTCAACAAATGTAGTATTTACCCGTGGGCCATATGGTAGTACCATGTGGAAGTTTTTACTACTTTCCCCGAGTGTGTAATACAGGCGCAACGCGTAAACGCATACCTGCCTGGCTGTACTTGAGTGTTAACGCACACACGGAAAAGTAGTCAAAAATACTTTATACGCGTCTTCGCTATTTGACCAATAAAAATACTGTATTAACTTATAAATATTCAAGAGGTGTAGTAATAGCATCTATCTTGTTCTTGTTTCTTACATATAATAACCCGATTTAGCTCATCAAAAATTGGGATAAAACTTTTTTTATATAATTTAGGTTGAACTGAAATCAATGTAGTTTTTCCCAAGTTCAAGTCTATCAGTTTTCATCACCTTAAATCCCAGAACAAATTTGCCCCTTTCAACAACAAATAAAGGTCAGGGGTTAAGACGACCCTTAGATGGCGGCTTTCTTTTCATAAAACAAAGTAATTGGATTCAAAAGCAACCCAGCAGTGATAATGTATAGAAAGAAGTAAAGATGTAAATAATGACATGACCTTATGATGACCCTAACAGGAAGCTTGGTCTTTTTGGCCTAGAGGCCATTTTGGAGTTCAACTAAGATAGTCCATAATGTATCTAGAATGTGTTTGATCTTGTTCAAAACTTCTGATCAACTTCCAGGACCACTTATTATCTATGCATGTGAAACATTGCATAGATGTTGTTTTTCTGTTGGTGTAGTCTTCTCCTCCTCCTTCTTAAGATTTTGTTGTACTTTTCAAGCATGTTACCAGAAACAAACTTTTTTTTTTGCCTAAAAACATATTAGTTTTTCCATCTGTATCTTATGATTCCAAGCTTCCAAAATGGTTGCAAAAATGGCTGCTACATATTAAACCATGACTTGCCATCAAAATATATGGCATCAGTTGAAAACTTTATGTTGGTTGCTATTATTTATTTATTTAACATGTAACATTTAAATCCTTCGCTTACAACTAAAAAACTCTAAAAATCCTAGATACAGGTATATTTCAGTTTTTGATCAAAAATACAGAAAATGAAAACTCAAAAGTCCACCGAAATAGCTGCCTTCTTCTTATCATATGAGTGTGTAATAATGGACCATGGGCACAGAAGATAATGTGTGTATCCCACCATGCATTGCTTCCTATTGGATTGTTTGTATTGGAAATTATGTGAGTAGTTAGTGATGAAATCCCCATAAATCAAAGTTATTTGTTGTAATCTTGCATTTTTGGCATGATTCAACATAACAACTCACATGACTTCCTGTATAAAATTTCCAATAGGAAGCATTGCATTATGGGATACATATAGGCCTATATCTTCTCTTCCATCAAATGATGGGAGACAAACAAGAGCAAATATTGCCATGTGAGTAATTAGTGATGAAACATGTCCAAAATGCAAGATAACAACAATTAACTTTGATTTAGGATCATTTCATCACTAACTTCTCACATTATTTCCTAAACAACCAATCTTTTAAGAAGCAATGCATGGTGGGATACACAAAATGTCTTTCGTTTGACGTAACATAAAAGCTGTCCGTTTGCATCTATCTTAATTAAGCCAGACACACTGCAGTGGTAGGTTCAATCTATGCTCACATTAATGCCACCTTATTCAATTGAAACATGTCACAACTTTCTATAAGTTTCATATCATTAAGCCATAAAGTAGTAGATAAGTTGCACGTTATGACGCAAATTATGTTCCATAAAAGTATCCTGCTGCCAGAAAATGTGAGTAATTTTGTTGTTAAATGTCTTTTTTCCCCCATTATTTTGACTAGACTAGACCACACAGAAAGTTTCGGATGCTTACTAAAGATGATCAAAATTATTTACAACAAATAAAAATATGTTAAAGCAATGCAACATAAATTTACTTCAGGGAAATAAAATGATCTTTCAACCTACATTCAAATGGTCTTGCAACCTGACCTATCAACCCTTTAACCTCTCGACCTCTTCTCAACCTTTTAACCTCTGACCTTTTCCTTACCTTCTTGTAAGAAGTGCATGGCATCTTTGCGCGTTTACTTTGACTATAGCATCAGGTAACCCAACATATATCGCCCCCTGTAAAATATATCAAAGTATACAAGAAATCAAACATCTAACGCTTCCAACACTTTCCATTTTACATACCATGTTTAATGCAAATATTTGTGACCCGTCATATCGAAAGGTACCTTAAGGGTCCCAAAATGAAAATTGATTTTTCTGGTCTCATCTGAAAGATTATATTTTAAGCTTTAAAATGACATCTTACTTTTGGTTATTGGATGTTCGATTGCAAAGTTACATCCAAATTGGTAAAAGGCATCGGGCTGATTCAGAAAACTATAGTTCTGAGAAAATCAAATTTAAAGTTTCTGTACTGGTAGAACTTGAATGGCTAAAGGATTTTTATATCCGTTTTTAAAGCATTTGTCTTATGTTTTGGATGTTGGAAACTGATTAATATGATAGATTACACTTCAAATGTAACGTTTCTGATGAAATTCATCTATGCTTGATTAGGCCCGTATCTAGTAATTTACTATGCCGACCTTAAGGTTCCTTTTCGATATGTCAGGTCACATTTATGTTATTGTTATCTACTCATTTTTTGAAAAGAGATAACTCATTGTGAAATTCCAAGAAAATGTTTCTAAGTAATCATTTTTTTCCCTACAAAATGTTTCCATCTAATCATAAAATCTGTCTGCAAAAGTTTCCGTCATTATTTTCTTTCTTTCCAACCTAACATTGGCAAGCAAAATTTACTCCATCTCAGAACAACTGAAGTCATAAATCAGTGCACTGTATGAGATACAGTCTCCTTCGGTAATACCATTAAATCCTTTACCAAAATTGAAATAATCCCCATAATACTGCTACATTACTCTTCCAAAGTATCACATAAATTCCACAATTACGAGGAAAATCTATGCGGAGTAAACCATTACGTTAGAATACATAACATAGCGTTCTCATCCATCGCATTACTAGCCCCTGTAGGCAAGTGATTTGGCAAATCCCTACAGTTCCTAGATGATAAAATGTAATTTATCAAGTTCTATTACCATGGCTGTGAACTTAAACTAAATTGTTATTAACTCACATTTAGAGATAGCCTCAAGTGATTCTAGTATGTTAAAGGGGCTTGTAAGGATATAGTCTCCTTTTTGGGAGTGCATAATCTCACAGTTTGGCAATATTTCTTATAACAAATATTATTTCATGGTACAAATCTTTCAGTTAAAGAAATCATTATTTGCAAGATATTTTCATTCATGGAGTATTAATTGTTAACATAAATACATGTAGGAAAATGATTGCAAATTGTGACATTTTCACTTAAAGGGACTGGCCTAGATTCTGTCGCTATCGATAGTTTTCTCTGAATCTGTGGTATACTGGAAAAAAGTGCAATTTTTTACCAACTTACTAACAATTTTTTTTACCTTAGACTAACATGGTGTGAAAACAGTATTTCTAGTTTAAAATCTTATAAATATCTTGTGTCTACACCTGTGATGTTCAAACAAGCTTAAGTAATCTTTGATTGAATTGTTTCTCTTTTGGTATGTATCAAATTGTCTTAAGAAGCTTTGATCATATTGATTGATCTTTTGATTGGAAAACACCGAATGTTACACCATCACAGATATTGAAAATCATCATTCTCTCTCATTTTTAACCATTTCTGTGTAAATTGTTTTACTTTAAAAAAAAAAATACATTTTAAGGCTTTATTTGGAACATATCCATAAGATTTTAATTCAAAGTAGAGTCTACGCTAGTCCCTTTAAAAACTGATAAGCATCCCAATTCCTTACTCTTTTATCTCCATATTCTTGTCCATCAACATGCTAGGGTATGGGTCTTATGAGTATAATTGTAAGGAGTAATTACCCCCTTAAAATGACTTGTAGGTAGATGGCACAAATTTCATTTACCTTTGCCTAGAATATCACAAAAGCACGACTGTAACATCTTTTACCAAAGGGATACAAGGCAACTGAGGTGATGTCAATAATTTTTAAAATAATTTACAAGGGTGAATTAATTGTATTAATGAATCTTTTTAAAAGAAAAATTCTGACAGGAAAAAACATTTTTTAAGGTTTTCAAAATAAGGTGTGGCATAGGATCTTTTTTCAGTCTTAAAAAAATGAGAAAAATGGGCAATTTAGAAAAAATACAGAATGGCCCTTCATTTTTATATAAATTTGTACAATCCCCCATAGGGGGTTTTAGTGCTCTTTAGAATCCCTAAATATATCCCCTTATGTCTTCATTCCTACAGACCCTACCATCTCAATGTAGCCTAGCTCCCCCTGCACTTGACCATGAAGACAGCTGAGTAATCAAGCACTATCCACTTAGTTTCACATCATGAAACTTAACATGATTTTACAAAGTCAATGTACTTCATGGTGATAAAATGACATGAAACATCCATGTAAAGCTAGCAAGAGAACCCTGTAAACATTCATGCATGTGGTTAAGCGTTCCATAAGAGAAGGATGGTTACCAGGGGGGTGGCACTCCCTAAAAACATGTGATGGGGATGTGTGGCCACATTGACCCCCATTTTCAAACCTCCTCTCACCAATTGACTCCCTTTTAATTTTTCAGAAATTGCTCTCACTGAGTGACTCCGTTTTCAACATGTTTTCTCACCGAATGACCCCCATTTTCCGAAGAAAATGCTCTCACTGATTGATCCTGGTTTTCATAAATACAGTTTCACAAAAGCTCTCACCGAATGACCCCCATTTTTCTGCAGTATCAGACAAGCTGATGATGTACAAAAGTGTCTTTTTCCATGTATTTTTTTATGGCAGTGGCTCTGTGAGTGTTAATACCACTGGATCATACCTAATAGGTTTTAATACCTTAAGGACAATTATTTCATGGTTTTTATAGTTGTTCAAACAGCTCACCAGAAATCCTCCCATTTTGCGATAAATTTGAATACCTCACTAAATGACCCCCCTTTTTTCAATGCAATGAGGTCCTCGTCGGAAGACCCCCTATATTGTCAAACCCCCCACCGATATACTATCAAGCATCAACTGCAGTGGCATAAAAATTTCAATGAAACATTCAAGAAAAACATCTTGAGGCTTAACAAAGTTATCAAAAAGATTCTTTTAGGTAAAAAAAATCTTGTGATTCAAAGACTTTTTTTCATTTTTAAACATGTTTTTAGCAAGAGTTTTATGGAAAATCATTGCAAAAGTAGTCAAGAGTGGTCATAAAAAACCTCCCCTTCCCCTTATTTCAGTGATTAAATGCTGCTAAAGTGCAGAATCTTAGTGAAACTAAAAGGTGACCTTGAAATTGCTGTATGAGAAACTCATCCTCATGGCTAAGGGTCAATTACGCTAGATCATAAAGGTTAATGCTATAGTTGCGAACTATGTCACATGGTACTGTGTTATTTCATTGATGACTGTTAAGTTCTTTCACCTTGAATTACAAATAATAGAATCTCAGCTCAGAAACAAAATTTAAATCTAAAAATAAAGAAAACTTGATTATACTAGATAGCTTTGCATTTTACAAAATTAATTTAAAACTGCTAACTTTAACTGGTATGTTTTCATGTAGGCTTATTGGACCAATTTACGGGAGCTGTTTCCAAAAACAGGTGGAAGGAGAAAAAATAACAGGATGATCATCATTATGGAATTCGATGTAAAAAACACAAAATATTACCTTGTCATGATGCAGTTGCATGGTTTTCAGTGGCTGACATTCATCTTCCTGTGAAAGAAAACACAGGGAATAATAGAGGTTAAATGTTCTTTAATTTAAACTTTGAAAAATTATTTTATGAATTTGTAATTCATACATTTTGTAAATAAATCATAAAGAATGGTTCAGATAAATTAACAGAGCTTGGTCACAATAACTCGTATGAACAGTTACGAGCAGTGTTTAGTCCATCTAATAGGACCACGCGATTTCCTCGCTGCTCGTTTTGCTCGCTGCTCATGGTCCTTTTAAACGGACTAAACACTGCTCATAACTGTTCGTACAAGTTATTGTGACCAAGTTCTAAGAAGGTATTCGATTTAAAACACATGTTTACAGTTTACACTTCACAAAATTCACAAAATTAGATTTTTTAAAGCTTGCATTAGCTCTTCAACTAAAAGCCATCTCTCTGAGAGCAATAGAAACAAAACCCAGAGTGCATGGCCCTATTGGATGTAAATCTTCAAGATCTCATATGTTGTTGGCCCTGCACTCTGCAATTTGTAGAATACTTACGGGAGTTACACACAGTTCCTCCAATATACAGGCATCTTTCTGATTGGGCAGTTTGACAACCTTCAAGAGTTTGCCACTCTCTGGAAGAAAGTTTTAAAAAAATTAATCAATACATGCAAAGAATCATTTAAGATTGAAAAACAGATAGAACCAGACCCCTACATTATTAGATACACTAATT
Source organism: Ophiothrix spiculata (assembly GCA_000969725.1). NCBI lineage: Eukaryota > Metazoa > Echinodermata > Ophiuroidea > Amphilepidida > Ophiotrichidae > Ophiothrix > Ophiothrix spiculata. Next base: position 38,143 of record JXSR01S001477.1, read on the forward strand.
CTGAACAACTTTTTGGCTGATGGTACCATAAGCTCACTGACACAAAGGGTGAAATTTCCATTTGAAATAGGCTGATTAAGCTTAAGATTTCAAGTCAAAATATACAGGGCGATCACACGAAAAGTGACTCGATAGTGCTAACGCTAATTACAAGTTTCAAATTCGTACGCAACCCGTAACGAGAACACGAACTTAACATTCTGGTTATTGTGTTGAAGAGTCACTTTTTCTGTCGGCAATTATCGGAAAGTGTAAAATCAGCTTTGGAAATTCTCGGAAAGTCGTGTTTTGAAAAGGTCTATAGCAAATAACAAGAAAGGATATTATGTATATCCCATCATGCATTGCTTCCTATGGAATGGTGTGTATAGGAAATTATGTGAGTAGAAATATCCATAGCTCAAAGTTAATTATTAAATCTTGCATTTTGGGTATGTTTCATCCACTAACTACTCACATGACTTCCTGTACAAAATTTCCCATCGGAAGCAATGCATGATGGGATACACACAAATATCTTCTCTTCCACATAACAATGACCAGCAAGTAATTTGAGTGCTGTAATCTGTGTAATAGTATTACTTTTATCCATCTTTCCCTAGAATTCATTATCCAATTTGGCTTAGAATTCACATAAGAGGACAGGTAATCTCAAGTTCACATTGAGGACATGTCCAGTGTTTACATCCACTAATGCAATAAACAAATTGGGGGTTGCCAATTGGAGAGTTTCGTTTATGCGAGTTCTATCCACTTTATTACTCATTATAATAATGATATATGAATAACCTGCATTAATAGCGCAAATCATGTTTGCTTGCTTACTTGCTTGCTTATGTCCAGTGGTGTCTTCCCTAGTAACAATCGAGTACAAAAATAGTACAACATTCCTAAGGTGCACATTTGGAACATCATTTAAGTACAATTTGAGTACATTTATAGTACACAAATTTGTACTATATTTGTACTTAAACTGTACTATAATTGTGTTCCAAATGTGCATCTCAGGAATGTTGACTAGAATTGTACTCGATTTTTTCCAGGGAATTCTAACCACAATAGCCCTCCAAAGTATATCATACCATGGCAAAACAACATCTTTCAACT
>JXSR01S001477.1:39308-70752 GCA_000969725.1 Ophiothrix spiculata
CGCTCGAATATAAAAGTGGTACTCAATGCTCGTCAGAGCACCTCAAAATTGGACCCTTAATGGCGTAGGCCTTATTGTTGAGCAAAAAATACACCCCTAAATGGGGCAAGATGATGTAAATCGCACCCCAAATGTCGTAATTAGGTATTAAAACGTATACAATTGGGAGTTTTTCGATCATTTACATGGAGTCATGCTTTATATATTCTCTTGTTTTTAGACAATTTTATGCAGAACATGTACAGCACAATACTCAACTGGGTGAGATAAAGTGAAAAATGACTCTTAGTGGCAGAGTAAGCTTGAATTTAGGCCTACTACCCCAAAAAGAACCTCTTTTCCCAAAAATGTAGACGCCATTGGTTGGTCAAAATCAGACCCTTTTACACCATTTTTTAGGATGAGCATGAGTACCAATTGCCATCCAGAGTGGTCCCCCTGGTAACTTTGTTGATAACATTTATCCGCTTTATTCAATTCTACCAAAGTCAAGGTCAATTAGATAATGTACCCCCACTCTTCCGGCTTAAAACACCGCCTCTTCATCCATGTACCAAAATGTTAATTGCATTTCCAAACTAATGAGCACATGCTAAGTTTAACACAGAGTTCACTCATAATTTGAAATATAAGGGGCTCAGCCACATTGGCAACAAGCACAATGTCGCGACGTCATTTGGGGTTCTTGAATAATTCTATGTGACAGGGTAATGAGATGAACATGAGAGTTATTAATTTGCACAGCATAATCTAATGAATTGGATATCCTCTGGATCATATAATCAAAGCACTGATAAAGGTTTGCATAAGAGATATTTTGAATATCTGATTAAATATACGTTTTTGTCAGTTAAACATACTGATAGTATAAGACAAGTTCGTAAAACACAAGGAATAAATAAATCAAATACTGGAACTATAGTAACTTTGCATCTACTCGACATTGTGACAATAGTCAATGGTCTTCAACTGGCATCTGATTCTGATCCTGGGAATGGTCACTTGACATTCTTAAAATGTATCCCAAATAACATATAGGTCCATCTGATTTATCATTTTATACCACTTTTATATTGCCACCAAGCACATGCTTGGGTGCTTTGTGCTTTTTTTTCACTGATTTTTACGACAGCATTGTGATCAGCCCCGGGTGACCAGCTACAAATTCGCCACTGGCCTGCTGACGATTTCTGAACTATTTTGTATAAACTTCTAATGGTCTTCGGATCGCAGGACAGATGCAGTTTCGCTTGCAACAGCTATCAGGAAATTCATTCAAAATGGTCAAATAATGATCAGTATTAGAGTCCGTAGCCAGTCAAAAGAAGTGGCCATTATATCTTTACATCAGTGAAATACGACTTCCCATAATATGAAAATCAAGATCAACTGGGAGGGCGCTTTAATAAGGTAACACCATGCAATAACTGTAATAGAACACTCACCTGTTCCAAGGAACATGACGTGATATGTTGCATATTTGCCTTCAACAATATCGACCACAATATGATCGAGTCTAAAAACAAAACAAAAACAAAAATAAATGACCATAAGAATAGGATATAACAAATAAATCAAATTGTATGTATCAATATTCCTAAACAAGAAAAGCATGCAATTGATAAAGCTCATTTTGATACATTAATGATAATGCCACAAATGTTTTCTCTGTTGCTTTGAGTTTTGTCCCAATGTCCTTTTGCTTTAAATATGTAGGGTTTAAAGATATACAAATAACAAACAATTTGAAAAATAATTGTAAACTTTATGTTAAAAATTAGTTTTTTTTAGAACATTTCAAAATAAAAATAACCCTGTACACTACATTAACAATTGTCAAATTGGTTCACGTTTTGTGTCATTTTTAAGAAATTAACATGGATTCACATAGTTCAAAGTTACACCAAATATTTTGGGACACTCTGCACACATATCAATTCAATATCAAGCCTATTTCTAGAATAAAGGTCTTAACCCGGGGGGGATACTCCCATATGTCGGTGGATAGTCGGACTGCAGACAAATATACCCCTTTTTTATCGCTAAGCTGACACTCAATGACCTTGTTTTTTCACACCCTCTACACTTAATGCCCCATATTTTCCAAGTCCTACACTTAATGACCCCCTATTTTCCCTAATATCTTTAAATTTTGCCCTCTTCACAACCCAAAAAGGCCTAAACACCAATGAAAAAACAGATTGTTTAATCCAGTTAATGAAATCTTTATTTCATTACCTGGATTTCTGCTTTACAGTGCAAATTGTATAGCAAAACAGTGACTTTTACAGTTAAAGACCTGTATTTTTTGTTTTGGATTCTTCAGTGGCGTAACCAGAGGGGGGTGGGGGGCGGGGCAGGGGCCCCCCAGAAAAAATGTCTGCCCTCCCGCTCCCCCCCCCCCAAATGAAATCAAGAAAAGTGCAGAGTTTCAAATATAGTACATTGGTAATGCAACTGTGCAAAATTTAACGCTTTTATGGGTTAGTTTTTCAAAATTTGCGCCATGACAATAATTTAAAAAAACCCTTTTTTTTTCCACCATAATAGTACAAATTTTTATGAATTTGAGCCAAATTTGGATATTTGCTACATGACAAACTTTTGTGTGTACCTTTTTGTGTCTGAACAAGAACTCTTGTAACTGCAAAATTGTCTTGCCCCTGCTCGCCCCTTCGACTGAAAATTTCTGGTTACGCCACTATGGGATTCTTACACTTAATGACCCCCTTTTTTGACCAAAATCCTACACTGAATACCCCTTGATTTGCCGCTGAGTCGGGCTGAATTCAATGGTTCATTACTAAGGTTACAGATATATTTTTTGATTACATCCAAACTAAATTATCAAAACCAGTTTGAAAAAATCCTGCTACTTTAATAGAAACTCCAAAGACTTCTTAACAGATGAGATACACCTTAGGCAATTCATTTAAATTGTATAATCAAATCAGAATTGTTAATCACTATAATAACATTGTGAACTCTACAAGGGGGTGAATTATCAGGGATAATGATTTAAGCACTGTTTTGTTTTCTTTGGGTTTGTAAAACACAGCATGGGTTGTTGTAAGAACTTTGGATCTTAAGGGTTTTTTATTGAAAAGTTTTATCATGAACTTGCTCTGAACTTTTAATAAGCAGGCCTGTGTGTGAGTGAGTTCTTGAACTTGGTTAGTAGAAGGGTTAGACAAAAGATAGGGATTTCTTAAGATAAGATAGTGATCAGGTTGAATCAAATAGTTCAAAAAAGGATGATGCATGATGTGTAAGTTTGCATAATAATGAAAACGTTAGATCGTGTGCGGAAAGCCCTGGATAATTAATTCAAAATAGTATCCAAACCCCCTGATATCAGCTCATATATGTCTGACCACCCTTTCTGTGCTAAACCACATAAATTTGTTGTCTCTGTACAAGGATTACATCATTGTGCAAAGTACCACTCCTTTTAAAGGAAATTTTATTATGATAAGTATTCCAAATGTGACTCCTTCAGAGGGTGACAGCATTTTCAATTTTTACCCACAAATAATAGCATCTCCTTCAATTTTCATCCAAGTCAGCCACGAAATGAAGAAATGTGGCAACAATTTTTCCATCAAATGTATTTTGTTTCAAAGTTTCAGTTAACATATTACATACATTTACTGTCTAAGTTACATAATTTATCCTCAACATTTTTTCATTTTTTGAGATTTTGGTACTAAAATTTTGCTCATATTTTTCTTATAACCCATCACGGCTGAATTATGTTCCGTTTTCGAGATATGAATGAAAATGTGTCTAATTATGGTAACCATAATTAATTTTACACAATAGCGTATAGGCAGCTCTGAAATACAAAATTGTCCATTAAATCAAAATGGTTTGATAAATTCAGCTGAAATTTGAAACTTAGACACCTTTAGTGGTCATCTTTCATATGTCATTAAAAACTAGATCTTGAGAAACCAGACCAAGCTCCTTTAACTCTTTCACTCCGGCGCGGCTCTCAAATGCGTGCACGATTGGCCAGAATTTATAATTTGACGCAATTTGTTCAAATTGCTCTAAAATTAAACTACAAGCCCAAATTAGTTGAAAATTTGCCAGCAAGCAGTTAAAACAAAAAGCTATCTAGCACCATCATTTTTATTAGCAAAGAGAGTAACCCTGGCGCACTACAATTATCATATGCTATCATAAAGTGAGGTGTCTGTGAGCCGCTCAGAGCGGCTTGCCGTCCAAATAGGACAGATTGTTAAATTTTATTCCGGAGTGAAAGAGTTAAGCACATCACTTGCAATTTAAACAGCTTCTAATAAATTCAAAAAAATGCTAGCTGCCAAGCCATTTGATATACTTTTAAAAGGGGATGAGATAAATGTGTGGCACTTGATGTTATTATATAACATTGTACATGATTGTTCATATGGAGGCTAGGATTACGGAGATGGCTCTCCATCAAATCCTATCTCTGAGTTTTCGAATCCCAGCTAATGCGGCAAATCACATCATACCACCGTTGCTCAGATTACCGCAGCGTGCCTGCGACATTAATGGACCACATCTTGATTATACCTAGGCTGTTTCTATAATGGCCACCAAAGTCCTCTTTTACAGCCATTTACCAATCCCCACTGCTATCATTTACTTACTTAAAAGCGTAATTAATGCATTTATTCCCTCTCAACATTCCCAATTTGCACATTACATCGGGAAGATAAAAATACCCATTTTCATTCTATAATAAGTGGGACGATTCTTGACTCCTATATACCGACTTTGATCCACACAACATTCTAAGTAAACACATCTTAAAAATAAGAAAAATAGTACTCTTATCTGCCCTATACTTTTCAAAGAAAATGTTCAAAATTGTCACCGACTCCTTCATCTTTAAATTATCACCGATAACAAAGAGTAGCACTTTTTGAAATGCCAATTGAAATGTCAATTTCCAGTGGTTTTTCTAGTATTTTCTCTTCACATTATTACGGAAACAGTCAAAGCACACTATACAATTGGGTGATAAGAGTTATTCAAGCTCCATGAAATGTAATTTCTTGTGATTTCCTCTCCGAGTTGCTATTCTGCTGTCTCCATGCTTAGTCACGTTACGCACTTTGCTCAAGCGGGATTGCGGAACGCGGTTCACATGAATACTATTTTGTGCCTTTGTAACACTAATACTGATATAAGTGGTTAATTGGTTGTGTTTTGTGTTTGATTATGTGTAAAGAAGAATGAAAAGTAATCGGTTTTAATTATAGCTGCTTCAGGGTGAATGAAGTATACAATAGCTGCCTTGAGGCTGGGTGGGGTTAACCCATGTGTTTTTCTACATTCTAATCACTTGCCAAAACCACATAAAATAATACATTTCCAGAAGATTTTTATGCTGAACATGGCAGTTATATGTGTAAGTCAGCTTTGACCAAAGTGTTCATACACTTTTGCAACATGTCTGCAAAAGGTGCCAAAACTGTATGATTCAACCAGAATTTTTTGAAAGTCTAATAAAAATATGCTTAAAAGCAATACTATAAGATTTTGATCATAAATGGTTTATAGTAAAAACAACATAACATGGAGGAATGTGACTATCTAAAAGCGTTTTCAAGTGTAATTTGTGAAAAAAATTGTTTTGCCACCAACAAATAGATAAAAAGCACACACTCACTTTCCTATACTAATACATGTGGAATTAAATTCGGGATCCCAAATTTAATTCAACAAATGGCCATAACAGAATAAGTAAGCATCTTTGAGCCAAATCGTTTGGAGGGTATTCATATCTACCAAAAACAAACCCAATAAGCCCCCAAAAAATCAAAAGTAATTTTTAACACTTTATAGTATTGCTTTAAGTAAAATCTTTTATTTATTTATTTACTTATTTTAAATATAGAAGTAATAATCACACACGGGAAGTGTTTTCTCAATTTTTATATTTTGATCTTATTTAAAAAAAAAAAATTTAGAATGTATCTCAACTACATATGATTGTCACTTTAAAAGGGATGTCATTGCAATAGATAGACACTGGAATGGGTCATCGTCCGACAATCCATTGGAATTCAGCGCTAATAACTTACATGCACCAATAAATTTCTTGTTAATTTGAAAATGCAATATTCAGATTTAATTAAGTCCAGTTGTGATTAAAAACAAGACTCATCATATCCAATCACAAATACTAACAAGATGTGACTTGCTGCTCCTGTGTCTTCATTCAAGGTGTAATTCACGATTTTGATGTGATAAAAACCTTACCTCTTTTGTAGTTAAATAAAAAGAAAAGTACAACTTAAATGTATGCTGAAAATTTCACTTGATTCCGCTAAAAAAAAAAGAAAAATTCGATAGAGGTGACCTTGAGGATGAAAAGTGGATCATGAATTGCCCCTTATCAAAGTATGGCATTTTTACTTGTTACAATTTTCATCTTGTTTCGCATTTTGGAATTTGAATTTTTGGGAAAAAAAGTTCAAAACCAAAATTTTGAAACTTTTTTTTCAACAATTTCAATTTTATCGTGTGTTATACTTTGATCAAGATATAATGTATTTCAGGATTTTTCCTGAATTCTACAAATTTGTATTGTGCCATGCACTTAAATCAGTTAATTTGGGATTCGAAAAAAAAAATCCCGGTGTTTAGGCCTAAAGGTATTAATTTTGTGAATATGAAAATTCTGATCTTATTTCAATTATGCTGTATTTATTTAAGGGGCGCACCATTAGATTTCCAGGGGGAGCTGGAAGTTTTTTGAAGGAAAAAAAAAAACCTCCTCGGGCAGAAGAAAAAAATATCCCCCCCTGAAAATGGAGTAGGCAGAAAAACAGTAATTTCCAGGGGGAAAAAAAATTCTCTCCCGAATTGGGCGTGAAAAAAAAAAAAAAAATAAACCCAACTTCCAGCTCCCCCCCCCTGGAAATCTAATGCCCCTAATGAGCAGATTCACAACCTTCACAAAATGACATCTTTTAGTTAAAAGTATTGTTTTTAAAGTAATGAAATCCTGAGAATCTAAACCTGAAATTAAAAAATCACACAGATTTAAAGCCTATAGTGCTTGTATGAGTCCATATTCTGAGGTGTGACTTTGCATTATCAAATATATAGACGCACATTGTTAGATTTAAATAACTTGTAAAACGGATTATGCCTTAAGGTCTAGCTAATCCCAAGTCCGATGAATACCACCACTGCCTAATAATATGGTGATATCAAGTAGACATTATCAGATAATCTCACGATATAAATCCATGCCTAATTAGCTCTTCTGGATGAGCTTCGTTTAGCACTGTTTGGAAAGACAAAATAACCCATGACATCGGAAATCATTCAAATTAACATTCGCATTAAGAAAATCATTCTCTACTCGTTTAGTTGCTATTTTGTGAGGATCTAACAATTTATTTACCCTTCGAAAAAAGTTCACTTATTAACAAATATGTTTTGGTATGGAAATTAATAGAGATTCACATCATTATTCATAGAAACATGCAACTTCCCATTTGGTTATACATTTTGAGTTGATTCTTTCGAACAAATAAACCCACGAATAATCGCTATTGGCATCAGTGTACAGACACAGGCCAATGTTTTGATTTCGTACGCTCTAGTTAAATTCAACAGGGGTATCAACAAACAAGAAACCCACAAGCAATATATCAAGAGAGCTATTATTGTATGGTTGTGAAACATGATATTTTTAGGTCCTATACACAAAAGAGTTAGACCGGATTAAATTTCTTTGATTTCAAATCCAAGTTTTGACATATTCTCGCTTTTTTCCACTGCATTGTCCATTATCTCTCCTCTCATCTTTGCTCGAACCATACTGCCCTTACAGGCACATCCCTGTACAACATTTTTTTGAGAACCTGGATCATCCTCATATATTTAGTCAGGGAAAGCTAGTTCTATGATGAACTCTAATGCCAGATTTCTACAAGGCCATCTAAAAAAATTGTTTGTTTGTCCTCTGCGCCCGACACTAAAATTCCAAAAATGTGGGTGGGTATTTTAGGTTTTTCCCCCCTTCAAACAACCAAAATATGAACACTCAATATTTTCAATGGAAAATGTTAAATTTAGCAGTATAAAGTCACATTTAGTGGTATAAAATGTATATTTCCTCTAAATAGTGACCCACAATATTTGATTAAGCCCTGGATTGCTTGGTATTCGCAATAAAATCCATGGAGTGACATCCTTTTTTTAAATATATGTGAAGGGTAAAAAAGGAGGTTAAAAAAAAAAAAAGATCAACCGACCCCAAATTTTAATTTTTCCACTGGAGGGCAAACAAACAAAATTTATTTTTTGGCCTTATGGAGACATATTAAAACAGGTAACATGTATAGGCTTCATCACCCACAGAAAACATCACCAGGATAGCCCAAGCCTACATGTTACTCATTTCATAAGGTCTCACCAAGCCATATACCATTGCAGAGCTATATCAAAATCAGCCACATGTAGGCTTTACCATGATGCCATCACACATGCCACTATATGATAAGGCCAAATAAAAAAGTTGTTGGTTGTCCTCGACCACCCACCCTTATTTTTCAAAACTGGGAAGTTTTTACTGTACAAAAGTATACTGCGCCTAATTTTCAGATTTCCAAAAAAAATTGTTTTTTTCTTGAAGAATTTTGATTTTTAAAAATATTTTTTAAGTTGTTGTTTTCATTTTGTTTCCATTTTAATATTGTTTTTTAACTTGTATAAAGAGATTTTTCGGAACAGTAGACTTATTATTTGCATCTTTATAGAGGCCATAATTTGGTGTAACTTTGACTTACAGTTGAAAAACAAATAAACAAAAAAACACCCACACTTGCTCAAAAAAGTTGTGGCAGACAACCAAACAATTTATTTTCTTTGGTCTAAAGCAGAGGTTCAGGCAGATTCACCGTTGAGAGTTTGATGCACTTAACATGTCTACACTATGTCTGTACTACTATTAATTTATAACAGAAAACAGTCACAAAATGTATGGCATTGTTTAAAATCCTACAAACTTTTGATACTCATACACACAGAAATCAGACATATCAAAATATTTCACAATCCCTCGACACACCTTAAGATGAGTTTTACTACTATTTATTAAAGCAGGGAAACTTTAACACAAATCATAAGGGCCAAAAAAAAAGTTGTTTGGTTGTCCTCGACTGCCTGCCCCTATTTTCGAAACTGGAAAAAAGTTTTTACTGTACAAAAGTATACCGTGCCTAATTTTCAGATTTCCATAAAAAGGGTTTTTTTCTTTGAGAATTTTGATTTTTTGACGGTATTTTTTAAGTTGTTGTTTTCATTTTGTTTCAATGTTAATACTGTTTTTAGACTTGTATAAAGAGATTTTTCGGTGCAGTAGACTTATTTGTATCTTTAAAGAGGCCTTAATTTGGTGTAACTTTGACTTACATTTGAAAAAAAAAATCTAAAAAAAAAAAAGAAATCCGACCGCCCGCACTTGCTCAAAAAAAGTTGTGGAGGACAACCAAACAATTTTTTTTTGTGGCCTAAGTACTGTGACCTCCTTGCCCCCATAAATTCAAACTCTTTGCCCCCATAAACTTCATAAAGACAGAAATATTGTCTGCCCCGTAATAAGAGAAGGGAAGGTCTATTACTCCACGGAATTATTTCTAGCTTTCCTCTACTGACAGATATTTCGCAGCGCCAAGCTAGACATCAGAATGCAGTCTACATGATTTTGATTACATTGATATCCTGTAAATGTGGGCTATGATGAAAACTTGTTGACTACTGGTCTTACTTTTAGGAAATAGAATCATTGCTAGATATTTGGCATGATGATAGGCGATTTGTTAACACATTATATTAATGTGCAAAAATGGTGTGAAGTTAAACAAAATATGACATAAGTTGATAGCTGGCTGGGAGGTTTGTGAGCACCACTACACAGCCAATTTCCCCCTATGCGAGGTAAATGTACTGTAAAGGTATAAGCAATGCTCAAGTACAACATTAGTCATTTAGAAGTACCCTGACGTATACTTGTCCTCTGAATCCAGGGCCAATTGTTAGTGTAGCTGTGCAGCCACCTTAAGCAAGCAGAGCTGTGCACAAAAACACAAAAAGTTTGCCATTTGTAGCCTTGATTCAAGGCATTTATTGTCTATTTTCACTAATATTTCATACATGTATCAATATCAATATCCCAATCCCCTGTTGTTTTACTCTATTTTCACTTCCTTCATACACCATTATTTATGTTTACTTAGTTCATATCCCATTCTGAAATACTTTTATCCAGATGTAGACACAATTATGATACAAAGCCTGTCCTTAAATGACTTTTGATAAGACAACACCAATTGGCCTAATTATTAAATAGTACCCAAAACACAACTTTATCATGACTGACCAACTACAACACCTGTCTATTCATATCACAACTGTCTAACCACACTTTTTTCCTACTTGAATAAATGAAACTGAACTTAGGGACTGATCTGTTGGACATTAGGCCTAAGGGAGTGACCATTCCTAGAGTTATTATGGTTTTGGTAGGAATGCAGGATGTTTTGATGCTTGTGTTATCTTATAGACAATCTGACAAACACTTTGTTGGGTAGTGGATGGTTGGGTCATAGCCAAGGTGACCATCATGTTACTTTGGTCAATCATAAGGGCTCATATTGGAATACTGGCATATCAAACTTTGGGTGTGTAATTTTTTATATTATTGTTGATTGGAAAACCTGTGAAAAGAAACAAATTGAAGCAATTTACAGTGTTTTATCAAACTGATCAAATAATGACAAAGACAGGGACAGAAGTGGAATATGTTGATCAAAGACTTGGAGCAAGTCTAGCCATTTGTCAAGTAAGGGAAAAAGTACTTGAGTACCTGCAGTAGTTCTTTAGAAGAACTTCCAGGAGGAATCTTTTGTAAAGTCCACTTGTTGTACGAGTGTTTGGAACAGTTTTAATCAGGCAAATGATTAGGATGTAAGAGCATATTCACTTGTCCAAATTCAATGCCCAAATCCTGTACAGTATTTAAAATGTGTAAAAATGCTCATTTTTGTAAGAACATTTATCTGCAAGTACTTCTAACTCTGCTGTTAATGCTATCCATACCTTTAATCACATTGTCTTTGTCGCACAAAGTCCAGTTATGCAGGTACTTGGATGAGTTTTAAAAATGTGAAATTAAAAGGATTTGAGGATATTGAAGAGCTTGTATGTATGTATGTATTTACATGTCAATACATGTCCCAAGGTTCTAATCCCAGGGGCCGATGATCGCTAACCCCCTGTTATGATCGCTAACTCCAAAAGTGATCGCTGAAATGTTAAAAATACTCGCGCTATTTAGCGATCATTTTAGGAGTAAGCGATCAAACCGGGGTTAACGACCATCGCTAAACGTTAGTGAAATCGGCCCCAGCTCTCTCACATAATGGACTTTACAATTGAATGCTGTCGGAAAGATTTTGAAAGTTTACATAATCTTAAGTAATCATATTAAGAGTGCAGGAACAACGCGGTGCTCATATTATCCCATCAATATTTGAGACTCGGAATTTGTCAAGATTCAACAATGTCTGGGTTGGTGCTCAATTATTGATATTTGGGACTCAAATTTTTCAAGATTCAACAATGTCTTGCTTAGTTTCTTACCTCATTTCAGGTCTTGTGTCAATAAATAATGGTTTAACCTCTGTTGGTTGTACCGCTTCGTCCATCAGCTGGTATTTCTGCGCTTCCAGGAGCTCCCTGGCGGTTTGCAGCGGACGAGAGTGCGAGTTGCCCAACACATTACACTGCTGGGAGGAAATAGAAACAACACATAAGTCAACATGGGTACACTATCTTTATAAGGCAAAAACAAATTGTTTGGTTGTCCTTCACAACTTTTTTTGAGCAAGTGCGGACGGGCGGATTTATTTTTCAAATGTATGTCAAAGCTACACCAAATTATGGTAATAAAGATGCAAATATGTCTACTGTACCGAAAAAATCTCTCTATACAAACAAAATCATAAAAAAATATTTTCAAATGATCAAAATTCTCAAAGAAAAAAATATTTTTTGGAAATCTGAAAAATAGGCGCGGTGTACTTTTGTACAGCAAAAACTTTTTTCAAGTTTCAAAAAAAAGGGGTTGGCGGTAGAGGACAACCAAACAACTTGTTTTAGAAGGCCTAATTCCAAACTTGACTCCCGACCTGGAATTGAGCTAGTTGAATAAGTTCTAACAAAGGATTTGGATCATTTTCAGGACAGCTGAAAGTTATGGTAAAATAGCTAAATTTGGCTGGAAATAACAAGAATTCTGTAAATTTCAGGGGAAAAAAGAGGAAATCATAACAAAAAGGGGACAAGTTTCAAATCAGGCTACTCCTTTTTCCAATAGTGTGTCTGAAGCCTGTATTTATGGACAGTGGCTTTGGGATTCGGAAGCTCCTACACTTGGTCAAAATCAGCCTTTAAAAAAAAATTCTGCCCTTCAAAATGATGCACATCTCTTATAAAATAAAGAAAAAAGCAGCTACTTAGGCCACATAAAAAAATAAGTTGTTTCTCGTCGAAGGTTTCTCAAAATGTGAGGAGGAAGGAAGTTTTTTTGGAGGGTTTTTTTTTGTAAGGTTGGGGAGAGCCTGATAAATCAAGGTTTACCCTTGGTAGATGTTGACTGCACATTCAGTTGCTGTCTTTTAACTCAATGTGATATGGATAGATGTTGGTTTGACGACAGTTCCAATGTTAAAAACATCAAAAATTAAAAGAATCCTTTATAGAAGAATGCGGGATCTTGATATTTGAATGATTTAGCTCAATTTTTAGCACTTTTCTAGCATTTTGGCAACAAAAAAAGTGGTGCGGGGGAGGGGACGAGAAACAACTTTGTTTTTTTATGTAGCCTTATGTATAGCATGCATAGAAAATTAGCTGCCTCATTGTTCACCAAAAATCTCTCAGTTACATCCTGGCACACACAATACCTTTTGTATATATTTTTAGACTCAACCCAAGAATTTCATGGTTGCTATAATGGCTATTGGCATTTCATCAAACCAGGAAGTTAACAAAGTTCACAAAAGTTCCTCAAGACAAAACCATGTCTATGTTGTCTTATGTGGGAGGTTCAAGATGAGTGCACTTTTAAAGTTACCGCCTTTTCATTTTGCTCGTAATGGGTGGGCAAAAAGCCCCCTCCCATGGTACTGAGTCCCCCTAGAACCCATCGGCAGTCATGGAAACATGAATCCATGTGGTTTTTATTTGCTACTACTAAGTTGTTAAAGATGACTCTTATTTTCAATTCAAATTACATGTCTTGGCACGAAAAAGAAGATACCTAACCAGGGAATGAATGAAAATCCTGAGTTGTAAAGTCAAGAATGGAGAATTGAAGGAAAACATTCTGTGCAAATCAAATCAGGCCAACCACCCTCTGGGTGTCTCACGATGGCAGAGCTGTATAAATACTCCGATTGTTGTAAGCTTAAAAGATTTTCCTTTAGTGCTGAGAGTACATACTATCAAATCTTTATCATAGCTATTCACTGTAGCAAGAAAACCCTCTTTTCATCTGATTAAATTCAGCGCACCTTCCAAGCCACACGAGGCGGATAAATCAACTGACTTCAACTTTTAAAAGGAAACTTATACTCACCAACGACGTTAAGTCAGGACAATATTTTGACAGACGTGCAAATTATCTCATCATTTACTGACAATCTGCACAACTTTAACCTTCGAGTTATATAAAATGCCTTTAAGAATCAAGCGAAACCTTAAACTATCGATTTGACGACATTGAACAAAATTGCATTGAACAGGTAGATTACATAAGAAATATTTCATAGACAAGTCATGGAGGCATTTTCTATACAACACCTGCAGATTGCTAGCGGCCATTTTGATAGGTGTCTAAAAGATATGACCTGTCTCAATTCAGTTTACACACAAATCTTTTTACTTTAAATTCTTTAAATACTGCTTCCCATGATTTAACCCATTATGTGCTTCAACACATACATTTTATGTTTTTTAACTAAATGACAAAAGACTTGTTAATGTTTTGGCAGTGAAAAAACTCCACAATGGCCTGTGAAAACCATTTGCTCAAATCAATAACATTTGGAATCCAAGCATAAGAAACTTTTTATTGTATTTTGAAAATATGCTGAAATGCTCATCAATTTTTTTTTTTAAATCATCATGCTATTCATTATGGTATCTCTTTGGAAAATTCATTACGTACTTTTAGCCCGTAAGTGGATAGGTCCAAACCAGAAAGCGAGATCCCGTTATCTGGGTGATAATCAGATTACACGTAACAAACTTGACAAAAGATGAAACGAACTGATCACCACACAAAAGTATTGTACTAACTGTTGTCAGGTGATGCGCATGATCCAGTAACTGGGTGAGTTACATAATCACTTCGCTTTGAATAGCGATTTTGTCACTTCATTATACATGTGATAAAATTTGAAAAGAACTGAGATGTGGGGTATTCCAGACCGTTATCGGATATTTCGGGTGGGATTCATATATAGGGGGAATCTGAGCATCATGCATGTTTTTTGCTCTGGATGAGACAGTAGGAACGTTGGTCTGTTGCAGAGCCTGATTTGAGTTTGTGACTTTTAGACACGACCACGATTCATTCTGCTCATTTCGATTTGTAGAAATTGTTTTACAAAACATTTCAGTGCATTTTAAAGAAGATTGAACACAATGTATAAGTCTCTGCCATGATTTCTACCATCTAGTCCAAAGCAAATGCCGTAGTTTCAACATAAAAGTTTGGATTTTCACCTATATTTCTTTAAAACGTCGCATTGTTTCAATTATGGAAATTTGAAACATCCTCTTATATTTGTCCTTGTCTAACACAAGGTCAAGTTCACATCCAATTTTAATTTAATTGAAGTAAAACAAAAATCACTAGGGGACTTAATCAAAACCGCTTAGCTCCTGTTAGCTTTGTGTCATCCCTAGTTATCTGTATGATGTCAAGTAGCTATACTAGTAATTGATTCAAATAAGATTGTTTCCTTTATCAATTTAATACTTTTAAGCTTAGGGACCATTCACAAACACTTGTAGAAGGGCTGATGCAAAAAAAAATTATCACAGAAAATTTTCAGGCTCCCCCCTTTTCAACTTCAAAACATTTTTGCGACAAAAAAATTAGTGATCAACCCCATAGTAAAGCATGTAAACTCAATTTTTACCGAAAATTTTGTGGTAATTTTGGTCCCCTTTTTGCATCAGGCCCCCAACAAGTGTTTGTGAACGGTCCCTTAGACAAAAGCAATATCATGCTTTAATCAGACAGTGGTGTAATCAACATTGAGGGAAGGAAGAAATGCTATGCCTAGTTTTGGACATGATAGTTTAAGGCTGCAATCACATAGAAGCATACAATATTTGCTATGTACGCTCCCGGGACAGGCACTCATATTTGAAATTGACGATCACTGAGTGATTATGCATTTAAATTTTAACCTAATAAGTCTCCAATCAAGTTTCCAGATATAACCCAAACTCCTGTTTATTCCATCCAAGTCTCAACCAATTTTATGCTTCACCAATGAAACTAAAAATATCACAGTCCCCAGATTCCCAAGTTCCTTCATCTATGACCCATGTTATTGAGGAACAAGAACTTTGCCAAGTAAACAGGAAATCAAGATGGCAGACAGATTGTGGGTGTGTGATAGTACGGTAGGTAATCGCACCTGTGGTGTAACCAGTTTTGCAGGCCACCAAAAACCCTCCGGCAACAAACGATCAAACATGAAAAAATTAGCCATGTTCGTTCGTTTCTTCTAAAGCTTTACTTGCAAGTTCAGAATGCCGTTAACCCCAGGGACGTAAAATTGTAGCACGGAAGTTTTGCAATTTCTTGAATTGTTACTAAGCGTTGTAAGAGGATTTAAGGTGTTGTGATTATCAATTACCTCAGGGGGTTAGGACATAGTTTGTTTGTAACAGAACAAAGTTAAGTGGATGGAAATGCTTTCTAGTATATATAAACTATATAAATATATATATATACGAGGGGGTATCAAAAAGTTTTAAACTTTACCCAGAAGGGATTGAGCTATGTCAATGAAACTTTGTCAGAACAGTCATTCGTCTTTATGTACATTATGGTGCAGATATTGTCTCATAAGTAGTTTTACTTTCTTTACAGGTGGTGATTGATATCATCTACTTACCCGCCTAAAACATAAGCTGCATGGAGGAAATTGAGACATGCAGCATAATTAAGTCCCTGCATTTGAAGGGTTACAGAGCCCAGTAAATCTTTTTGGCATCACCAAAGATTAGTTGTTTGATATCATAGTAACGGGTAGGGTTTCCTCTATCCATTGATACCAAAATTATGGAAATCGGTCTACAAATGACGTCCCAATGGTGTAATAAAACATGGCCGACATGAAAATGTTGATTATCAATGAAATATGAAGTCAGATTTTTTCAATAGAGAGGATCCCTACAATAACGGTCTGTGGAGAGTCAGTTAAAAGTGGGAGAAATGTGTTACTTTGCACATTGACTATGTAAAGATGCCTAAAGTGTCTCATAATGAAATTTATTTCCTGGCGGAATTTCCTCTGGGTAAAGTTTAAAACTTTTTGATACCCCCTCATATACACACACAAATTGCAGTACTGTTTCAATACATAAAAATTCTCTATTCTGGAATTTACTGAGGGAATGAACATTTTATGCAGTGTTAGCCCTTGTTTCGGGCTGTCAATATTGTTCAATTTTAGTGTATATCATGTCTGGTACTCTCTGAATCAAACTAAAATCCCAGTGAAAGACCTTCGCCCGGGCAGCGCGCTGCGCCCAGGCTCATTGCTGGATCCGTGGGAGGGGAGATCAGGGGAACGATACTAGTTCTATGCAGTGTTTATGATTGGAGAGGATGCTCTCTTTTAACATCAACATAATTACTTGTGTTGAAAGTTCATTAAAGCAGATTACAATCATCATCGTCATCCTTCGAGATCCATGACACACATCTTTTCCAACTATCTTTATCACACATTGCACTTCCAAGCTCATTGAAGTACAATATAGGCCCTACTGGCATGTTCAGTTGAGAAGGGTTTACGTCATTGTGCTGAGGATTTAGTGCGTAAAATCTCAAAAAAGGCTAATCTTGCATGATTTACAAAAATGAGGGATTTCTGTCCCAAAAGCCATAGACCACTACTGATATACTTTACAAACATTGCAATATAGGCAGTGATGAAATAAACAAAGCAAGTTTGATACAACACAATCACCAATGTTAAAATTTCACGAAAGCAGACTGCACTATACTTATACAAACATTGAATCTGGGTATTAGTTTGATGGAATTAAAATGGTGAGTTCTGTTGATATCAGCACAATCACCAGCGTTTCAAGTTCATAATACAAAGGATTACTACACGATACTTTTACTTACATTGAAATCTGGGTTAGAGTTTGGTTGGCTAACCCACGCTGAGTGAGAATTTCTCTGGAACTTGAACGGTCCTTGGAAAGCGGCCTCTATGGCTGACATATGATATGCGCACACTGCTGAGCCGTGAATGCTATTTCTGTTGATTAAAAAGTACAGAAGGGTTTTTTTTAATTTTAAAAAGCACAAAAATACCTTTAATAACTTTTACTAACAGATTAGCTAATACAGAATCTATAATTATAAAGCTGACCATGTGGGGACATATACAAAACTTACTCCTGATCTTAACTTCAATTTGGAATTACAAATCAGAATTATATAGTGCACTATAAATGTCCTATATTTATAAGACCTATGGGTTTTATGGGTTTTAGTACCACAGCTAAACAGGTTTCCCTCCAATAGTAAGTCCATGTATGGAGTTACAGGATAAATGATGCAAATTTTTTCATTTCAGCAATATTTTGGTAATTGTGGTCCAATCACCCTTCAACTGAACAAATATATCAACATTTGATGGGTACTGGGTAAATGCCACAATTCCTTTAATAGTTCAATGAACCCAACTTAGAGTATAATCCTAAAGCTCGCCAAATTGTACACACTCCCTTTACATGTGTCTCTCCTGGAGACCATACACAACAAAACCAAAATCATGTCCCGACTCATATGGCCAGGATTATCTCTGCACTTCACTCAAAAGATTGAGATAATCTAAGGTATTGGTCAACAAACCTTAGATTGTGATGTGTCCTTTCCAGGATTGGGTAAATAGAAACTTATTTGCCAGAATTTCAAGTTTGA
Organism: Ophiothrix spiculata; assembly: GCA_000969725.1. Taxonomy (NCBI): domain Eukaryota; kingdom Metazoa; phylum Echinodermata; class Ophiuroidea; order Amphilepidida; family Ophiotrichidae; genus Ophiothrix; species Ophiothrix spiculata. Next base: position 57,571 of record JXSR01S001477.1, read on the forward strand.
CATCTAGTTTTGACATAAGATATGGTCAATTCATTTGTTGTCATGTATTGGTAAAAGTACTTCAAGCTACTACGGTAACCTTTTCAAACAGGTATAGCTAGAATTTGACAAGAGCACGTCTATTTGAGGAAAACTGCCAGAAACTGTTTATTTGTGAATTTTTCTTCTTGCAAATGGAAACTCAATTTTGCTCAAAATAGATACACAGTTGCTCCATTTACATGACAAATGAACACATGCTAGACAAGTAACATTAACATCATTTTTTATTTTATTTTAAGTCAAACAAAATATTTTTGATAATAGCAACCTTTTTTCCCTGGATTTTCTTTCATATTTCATGACATTCACCTTCGTCAAAATTGCCAGGAGAGAAGAAACAACATCATAAATAATGACCAAATCCTTTATTGAAGTGTCATAAATAATGACCAATCTTTATTAAAGTGTCAATCATCTTGCCAATTTTGATGTATGTACAAACAATCTTATCAACTCATACAAGAGAAGCAAACTACTATTTCACTGTAACCTTCTCTTCAACAGAGATCTCCAGATTATTTCAATAGGACATATTATCAAATAAGCTTAAACTTGCAGTGCTAAGCTTAAGCTTCTAAATCCTATATGTTGTGATGTATGATATTTCCTGCTTTTCAAACAGATGTGCATTAAATTTCCAACTTCAAAGAGTTAATTTGTAAATAAGATTTTGAAGTATTTTTTTCTTGAAACTTATTCAATAAATTCATCATAATCTCTCTACATGTATAGATTGGTACTTTAGGAGTATGTTAACTAATAAATAAATTCAGGCGAATTGTGGTGCACACCTCTGTGACTATGTATTTGGCCAATAAATTATTGTGTGGCTTAATATGTGCGCCAATTTTCTCACGATTTCTATTTGATGTATGTGAAGCCTTAACATGCCCGAGATACAAAGATGGTATATTCAGAGTCTGACGATATCCATCGATTGATGCCCATCGACACGCAGACTTTCGCACGCGCTATTTCTTATGCATTGCGCGTGTGAAGACTGCCTGTAGATGGACGCCGAATGATGCATATCGTCAGACTTTGAATAAACCATTACCCTGTATATGGGACAATCTAAAATGTCCAAAATCCCATAGGGTTTATTCAGCCATTAAAAGAAGTACCGATTCCGTTTGAAAATTCCTTGGGCACAAGCAAACGTTTGAATGCAAGGCATGATGGGAAGGTCCTGCTATCTTCTTTTGCCTGAGCCAATTTGACTGCCAATTATGTCTTTGATGAGACATATGAAAAGCTGTTCCGAATATAGTGAGTACTTTTGAGCACAACTGGAGATTTAGCTTGACCATTGTACTATTTTCATTACATTTTGTGCTTGATTGAGGTCTGACAAACACATACCTTGGTGTTGAGTATACTGCATAGATCATCTGAACAGATTTATCATAGTAAGTTGATTCTGTAACAAAATAAAGAGAAAACATATAAATATATATGTTATAAATTCCTCTATTTTGCTCATGCAAATCACTCTCTTGGTTTAGTCAAAAATATCATTTACTGCAGCTACTTAAATCTTTACTTGAGGAAAAGGCGGTTTAAATAACCTTAATTTTCATTTACATTATCATATATCTCTATATTAGCTAACATTTTCCTGTTCAACAAAATCAAAAAAAGAAAAAGAAATTCTATCAATAGAGTTATAACAATCTCCAACATGTGAGAAACGGCATGGTGTATATTACAGTAAGATGATCACCAAACCTTCAAGCAAAACGCTCAATTTGTTGTAGAAAGATTTCATTAGGATTAGGCAATGGACACGACCTCGGGATTGGGAGTGAGTCAAATTCCGCTGATATTGTCTCAAGTTTGTCCATTTTTATCTCTTTTTTGTTGGTTTTTCTTACAGTTCGGTTTAGAGGGTGGTATAGATTGTGTATCTTGTATTGATGGAATTCTTGTAATTCTGGAACAGGTATAATGTGAATGACCTTCATATTACGTACAGGATGTCAGAAAAGTATTTTAATTTCTTTTTTCTTGGCTTTTCAAACAGTTCTGTTTAGAAGATTTGTATATACAGGGTGTCCCAGAAAAAACCTTACAATCTTTGCGGGTAATTTTCTTGGGTTAATGAGATAATGCAATCTTTATATACTTTCTGACTATCCGTTAAACCCAAGAAAATTACACGCACAGATTGTAAGGTTTTTTCTGGGACACCCTGCATATTGTATATTTACATCACATGCATATAGAATGTGTTTCTACAATTGAGTGTCTTCTGAAATTTTTAACTCCACCAACAAAAAACATTAAATAATTTTAAAAAAGTTATTTTCAATTCAATATTGTCAAATTTAAAATTATTTGATATCTCTAGTGCTAGCAATTGGCAATGGGAACACACAAGATAACCTTTGTAACATTGTGCTAAAAGTGAAAGCAATGATTAGGTTTATATTAATATTTTTATTAGTCCCAATCCACAACATAAGCCTAATGATATTATTGCCATTATTACCAAATGATTACTGCCTATGCATATATATGACAAATACAACAGGCTCTATTGGTTGAACCATTATACTGCCCTCAAACACTCCTAAACTTTTAAACACTTCCCTGTTTTTACAGCCCTTACTTGTGACTTGTGACAAATATCTAAAACATATTCAAAGAAAAGTACACTTAGTGTATCATTGTGTTATAGAGTGGAGTGTGTTAAAAATGAGAAAAATATTTGTACTCAAAAAGGAGTTGTAGCCTACATATAATTGGGCTAAGAAGTGACTTAGATATATCTTGGTCCAAGATCTTTGTCTACATAGCAGAATTCCTACTAACTTTGCAAGTTTGTCTCTGAGAATATTAACAACGAGGGAAATTCTGAACAATGCTCGTTATCAATACACTCCAGTAGTCCAAATTGATGTTTGTTGATATATCGATCAATGTACTACTGATTTATAAAGTATGCTCAAAACACCCAATTTGGGTTCTTCAAACACATTTCTATAGGAGCAAAAGCACACCATTCTGACCGGTTTATCTGAGACATGACTGGTTTTGTTTGACTCATCCAAACATACCCCAGGAACTAGAGTTGCAGCTTGACCGTGGCTAAAGTGAAATTTTAGAAGCAAGTGAAATGTGATAAATCAGGGCATATCACAGACAGGCTAGTCTGGTCTGTCCTGAGGGGGAATTTTAATTTGACCTAAATTTGGCCACAACTGGACATGAAATTTCTGGGTTAAACATATTTTTTACAGTCCCATCACTTTACATCCTTCCCTTACAAGGCACACCTAATACGGCTGGGTCTAAGGTTACAACGTATGATTAAAAACGGCCAATTTTAGCCACCTGAAGCATATTAAGAGATCTATTGGGTTAAGTTGGGTCATAATTACTGAAATTCAGGTCAGTTTAAGCTTACCTCAAGCATAATTTTCTATATAATCTTTATGAAGTGCTGTAATAATTGAATTTCATGCTTGTACTATTTGACATTTTTGCCTTATTATCCTGGATTGAATTTAATTCCATGTTGGGAGTTTTGATGCTATCATCAGACTTTGACCTTTTTTCGGCAAATTATGAAGGATTTCTGATGGTTTCCATTCCATGGATTACATGCAAATACCTAGTATTTTCCTGGCAAAAACCTCACTATTGCAAATAATAGTGAAACCTTAAAAAAGTACAATCACTCTGAGAACACACAACTTGCATCGTATCTCTCTAAAAACTATGTGGTTGCTTGTTCTCAGAAATCAGACCCATAACATATACAAGATAATTCAGGACAATTAGCTGTAATAACAGTGCCATCTTTTTATCATTTCATATTTATCATTAATTAAGACAACATCATCTTCATTATCAAATCATTTTGCTGCCAATCGCTTATTACCATACCTCCGTACAAAATGGCGGGCAGATGTTGAGAGGCTCAAGTGTTCTGAACTTGGCCTGCTTCATATCAGAGCCAATTGGGTGACTCCATACCCCAGGGGGTACTTAGTACAAAAATGATTATGTGCCTCCAACATAGGGTAGCAAAATCAAGCTAGTTGGCATGCCAATGGGTCCTTTTTCTTTGCAAAATGTGGTATTTTGATGGGTCAGTTTTTCAAAATTTTCTAAAATTTGTGCCAAAATGGCGCAAATCTGGTAAATTTTCAAATTTTCGAACAAAAATCAGAAAATTTACGCTAAAAATTTTGGAGAAAAAAATAAATTTTTGTATATATTTGACTCAAAATTTGGGCAATTTGTATATGGGGTTTGTCTCTCTCTTTTTTCTTTGGAAATTGATATCTGTATGGGTGGTACTTCAAATTTCCCAGCGACACACCCCCTACCAAAACCAAAGTTGAGTATCCCCCCGGAGGGTCCATAGCAATAAGGATGCGGTTGGTAAGGACCCGTAGGGCACTGTGATGAAAATATGTCATATTGATGTGATATGGGAGGAGGAAGATGCCATACAATAATGTAATCAACGGTAATGATGTTTTTTTTATTTCATTGTTTTAAAATATTGTAGGTATCCATTGCATCTGAAAAAGGTCAGTGAAGATGAGATTGCATGGATCATTTAGCAGAGGAATTACAATCATCTATTGCATGCTGTAAGTGATGTCAAATAGCATTGATCAAAACTGCTGTGACTGATGGAATCTATTTCAGATTGGATCAAATCAAGATGCAATTTATGATCCTGATAGACTCAGAAGTCTCTGTCATATTGCTCCCATTCATCTAAAACATCTTTACATCTGTGGCAGCTTATACCAATAAGAGTTTTTCCAATATACTTACGTAATTCGTTAAAATGAAATGGGTACTCTCCCGGCAATGAGCAATTCAGTCTGGCTTTCATGAATGTTGTCCAATTGTCCTCCAAAAGAAACTCTCCTCCAATATCATTCTGAAATGAAACAGAAATAAATATATTTATGTTATAGTTTTCCTCAATTCCTCATATATATGACCATCCACCACAAACCATCTGTTAAGTGGCTCCCTTGTCAATTTTGTTTTATTGTAGATTCTATAAAAGAACAAGCCTTCAGCTTGAAAATGACACTTGTTTCAAATTTGTATAGCATCCAGAAGTAGAGTTGGACCTAAAAAAAAAATTATTGGCGTAACCCGACCGACCCTATTTTTACTCCCGACCCTAAATATTTTTATTTTTTGAGCATGGTAATAAAACCTCTGAATCCCAAATTTGATGGGAATCGATTCATGGGGGCCTGAGATATGGCTTGCTGGACATTCAAAATTACAAATAAAAGATGTGTTACAGAAAAAGTGAAGATGTTTTTGTATGTGTCGTATATTTTGTGTTCTTGTATGTGAAACATAGACTTTAAAAAATCCGACCCACCTACCCCATTTTTTTCCTATGTTACGCCAATCAAACAATTTTTTTAGGTCTTATGGTTCTTCAAAGCATGACGTGTCAGAATATATTCAAGAAAGAAAACATTTGTTAACAATTTAACTTTGTGTGCATCTGGGTTAATTTTCAGATTCAGATATTTTGCATGAAAACTGATATTTTGCTAGGAGTTAAAAAAGGCGTAAATTTTGTCAGAATACGACTGCTATGTATATTTTATACTGTGATTCATAATAAAAAATGCCAACTTTACAGGAGGCTTGTAATGGAAGGTCACATATATTTTGTAATGCTATAAATTCTAACAGCAGTTTTGAATTTTTGTCCCCTTAAATATTGTCCAGGATCATATGTGCCAGGACTAGGTGGAATATTCCTAAAGTCTATTATGGTCAAGGACCATACATGTGATATATTCTTAGTCAAATATGCTCCGGGAGCATTAGAGTAAAATTAGATAATATATGTACCTGGTAAAAGTGTGTATTTTTATAGACAAAACTTCATGTTAAATGAGTGAAATATAGGTCCTACTTTATTTCCCATGAAAAATGTTTCATATCAGTCAGAGAGGGAAAGTTGAGATATAAGTGATCCTAAATGGGTTCATAGTTGGGTAACATGAAGCTATTTTATGATAACATTTGTATCCCTAGACACATTTATCATCTAGGTATGTTGAATGGTCTCACTGACTGACTGCTCCATTTTTTTCTGAAATTCATAAAACTGTATTGGAGGATGCCCTGGAATCTATTGAATGTTACTTAGTGTTACTGCAATCAAAATTGGACTCAAATTCAATTTAATGCGGATTTTTATCTAATTTAATCCCAATTCCATGTGCTTATCAGACAACCGAAACAAGCAACTTTTGGAGAAAAAGTCACTTGAACAATGTGATTTTCTCTATAAATAATAGGTACTACATAGCTAAGTTGGCTTTGGAGGATGAAGCCTACCCACCCCTGACAAAATCAGCAGATTTTTTGTGCAATCCCCTTACAATTCCCCAAATTTACCTGTACAATCTTCCAATGGTGGGGGGCAGAAAAAAATTCAGAAGCTTTTAGGTGCAAATTTTTCTCATACCCCTTTTTATTGATCATTTGGACATAAAATCTCATTATTTTAGTTAAAATAGGCGTTTTTTTAGCCTAAATAAAAATTATCCTAAAATTTTTTGTTCTAATTTTTTGCCCCCCAGAAATTTGTCTTGACCCTATTTGCCCCCCCCCCCCCCAAAAAAAATGAGATGCTGGTGCCACCACTGCAAATGAGTCCTTATAAAGCTTGTTTCCACTGAACCTTTGATGACAACAGTCAAACAAATGCATGGTGCCTAAATTGGTTGGAAATGGAAACTTTTCAAATTGATAGATCTAATTTTGAACCCTACCTGACCACTCAACTAAAGCTGTGTTCACACATATTAGTCATGACTACTCTGGTCTAGTTACAAATTTGCGCATGAGTCGTGATTGGCTCTAGAGCAAGTCAACTTAGGCATTGTGTTTACATAGCCTCGATTCGAGGCTGACTTGGCTGGAGACAGTAAAATATTTTATGTTTGTTTGTTGTTTCTTTCTATTTTTTTATGTTATGAGCATGACCTACCTCTCTTGTGAGAATTTATCTATTTTCAATATGCCCCATTTTTTGTCTGTCTTATTAATCTAAAAAAGAACTCCTGCAAGCTACATTTTGAAATAACCCCAAGACAGCTCATCTACCTGTTTGCTGTACAGTAAATACCCCAAAACATTATGTCCAACCACCTATAGATAAAAGCACAGATTCTGAAACTCCTGTGATAAAAGCCACTGCCTATTTATCTTTCAAGCCATAATTTTATAAAATACCACATCTCTGGCCCAGAGCTGAAAATAGTGTTGGAAAACTGTTTTAATTGCCCTTACTCCCTGGCTCTTCTAAATTTTATCTTATCCTCCCTATGAATGTTGATAATACTTTCTATAAAGCATGACTGGGTAGCTAGAAAAAAATTGGAGTATAAAAAAGGAATTAGAATTTAGAATTATCATCATAGAAAAGGAATGTTACTTATCAGGGTAGTTTTTAAATCTAAATGTTGTTTTATATATACAGCTTGCAAGGGAGGTTGGTTATATTATTATATTTATACTCTCTCCAGACAAAGTAGAAAAACCAAAAGAAAATTTAAGGTCATATTTTTACCATCCCCAGACCTGTCAGCCTTGAATCAAGGCTAGTGTTTACACATGAACACGACTTTAACATTAATGGCTTGTGAGCAAAACACCCACAACGAGAGTGACTTGAAATCACTTTTAGTCATGAGTGAGACACCTTTCACTTGCGTTCACACTTAGATTCAGCTCGTGGGTAGAAAATAGTCATGGCTAAATCTCATGTGTGAACACGGCATAATAGAAAATCCAATTGAAAAGGATAAAGGTCCTGCCATGAGACCAAGAAAACAATTTGTTGTGTTGCCCTCAAGTGGAATTTCTGAAAAATTGAGTCAGTCAGTCGGAAAATATTTAATTTTTTTTTTTTTTTTTTAAAAGCACCTAAATTATGAAATTTGGGTGCATTTTCCACTATTTTCAAAATATTTTCTAAAAAAACACCCAATCTGAGCAAAATTGGGTGCTATCCCGACCCTACTTTTTAAAAAAAATTTTGAATAGGGTCGGTCGCTGAGGGCAACACAACAATTTTTTTTGGTCTGAATGTCAGTTCTAACCTTTTCAATCTCAAATTTTTGCCACACCTGATCCTCCTCTTCATCAATCAAATTATTACAGAATATTGGAACAATTTCAAACTTGTAATTGCTGATTTACACCCCCAACTGACCAATCAAAAAATAAGAAATCAAAACATAACAGCAACTGATGTGCTGAGATGGGATTCTGACTGTTTTAATTTGACACAGTAGCATCTAATTTGGTCACACTAGTGTTACTACACCTGTCAAGTTCAAAGACGCTTTTGATAAGTGACCTTAAACGCAGCTGTACTTTGAGAAAAGCTTCAGTAGAGATGTATGCACTTGAGCCATAGCAAGGAGGAAAAAGCCTGAATTGGTCTTCAAGTCTATTCTAATTAGTCTGTGTTACAGACCAAGAAACTGTACGAGTGAAACAAACTAGCTCCAACACATTATCATGCTATAAATAGAGATAAACAAGAGTTGGTCTTGGTCGCTGCGCTCCCTCGGACTTCACCGATGGCAAGAGCTTGCCCCTCGTTTGGTCTGTGGACATTACTGAGGGTCTTTAGCAAAGACTAATTCTAATAAGCCCCAGCCATTCTACAAAACCAAACTCACTCTTTGATAAACAATGGCCCTAGCAGTGAGCATGAAGTGCAACTCCGCCCAGTCACTGGACACTTATCAGAATAAATGTGGCACAAAACAAGTGAGCCTTCAGACCTTTTCAAAACACACCTTTCTGAAAATTCATGAAGCCGAGTTTACACTTTCTGGCAATTGCCTAACAGAAAAAGTACCTCACTAACACAATTCCCAGAATGTTAAGTCCATGTTCATGTTAACCGAGTGCGTACAAATTCGAACTTGTAATTAGGGTTAGCAGTAACTAGGCATTTTTAGTGTGATCACCCTCATGTGACTTGAAATCATAAGCTTCATCAGCCAATTTAAATGGAAATTTCACTCTTTGTGTGAGCATATGATACCACCAGCCAACAGTTGTACAGAATTAGCACCTCTAATAATGTATGAATGAGTCTTGATATATATAATTATTTTTCACTCTTATTACACTGGAAATGCGAGAGAATTTTTGGAAAATTTTGCTGAGAAAATCGTGAAAAAATGGCCATCTGATCAACAATCCGGAGGTTTCTGAATGGATACAGATAGAAAAGGACCATTCTTGTCCTTCATACATTTGTACATACTTATCTACGTGTGGTTAATAAGTACAACAAGACCTGGCTTGACGGGGCTAATTCAATCAGCAGTTTTGAAATTCCCCTAGCTCACTTCGCAAATTACAAATCATAGCAATTATTCAAACACCTGGATACAATGAAATAGATATTGAAAATAACCAACCATATGTCGTATCAACTACACATTTCAATTATATTTACAGTATTAAGTTTAAGAATTCCAGTTACGGTTTTCTGACGCAGTGTTGTGACAAGGGAATATGTGGATCGTCATATCGAAAGGTACCTTAATACCGGTATAGTACATTACGACATATGGGCCATTGAAGCTAAGCATAGTCAAAAATCACGTCCAAGGTCGAATTTCTAATTTCATCAGAAAGGTTATCATTGAAGTGTATTCTATCATATTAATCAGGTTCCAATATCCAAAATATAAGAAAAATGTATTAAAAACCAAGCTAAAAATCCTCTCTCCATTCAAGATTTACTAAGTACTAAAACTTTAAACTCGATTTTCTCAGAACTATAGTTTTCCGAATCAGCCCGATGCCTTTTACTAATTTGGGTGTAACTTCGCAACCGAACATCCAATAACCAAAATCAAGGTGTCATTTTAAAGCTTAAAATCTCAGCTTTCAGATGAGACCAAAAAATTAATTTTGATTTGGCCGACCTTAAGGTACCTTTCGATATGACGGGTCACATATGGTGCAGGGCTCTCAATCAGGTATTAGTTGTATTGTCCATTGTCCAAGCTTCGTTGCAGGCAAAATATCATGTCCTTGAGCAAAGCATTTCATCTATATTGCTTTGTCGAGTCAAATCGGCCAATTGTTGGTGTGTTAGACTGTGTGATGACCAAGGTAAAATTGGGGAGCTGTTATGATTGTTTGTCAACTTGATTACAATCATGGAAATGTTTAGCACAACTTTCAGACATTAAATGTATCAAAAACAATCCAAATATCAAACACAATACTGTATTACTATCTAGATAAGTCCAAATGGTCTGACCACTACCTCAAGCTCGATCTCGCGCTAAGTGCTTGTCTTTCCTCAGGAGTGCCACAAACTGCGGCTAGGCAATGTCTTAAAACCCAAGTAAAATTTAGGAGTTGTTATGATTGTTTTGCCTACCCAAGTAACATTGGGAAACTGCTCTGATGTACGTTTTGTCAACCAAAGGAAAATTTAGGAGGATACCTGAATAAACTTGGGAAGCTGTTGAGGAAAAAAATTATTGCTTAAAGTGTTACTTTAAATACCACAATTTCACTTTAAATCATCTGCGAAGGCATCTGTACAATTTCTATCAAGCTGTTTTGCTAGCAATAAATCCACACATGAAGACAATAATGATGACACTGTATGTCCTAATTGATTGGTTTCCTATCTAATTAATAGCAAGCAGGTGTATCAATATGCTCTATTCCATCTAAAGTATTTACTCTCAACTATAACTGCTGAATTCTGCACTAAACTTGTCCCCAATACAGGAACAAATAAGCCCTTTCACAAATTCAGAATCAGCGTGCATTGTTAGTAATTTCTCACAACTTAAGCGGAGATAAACAAATCGCTACTATAATGTATTTTCAATGGAGTGAACTTTGCTGTTTTCAAAATACTTTTGATTTTGTACATTTTACCCCAAATTGACCATTAAATGACCAATGTTGACATGATTATTTATTCACAAACATATCTTGCAACAACAAAAGAACAAAAGAGAAAACATTCTAGAAATAAAACCAATGTTAGCAACATTTTTGTGAAAACAGCAAAGTTCAATCCATTGAAATATGTAATCTCTTTCTTTTTGAGATTTCTGCACCATATTTTTCTCACAATCAAGGAGAAATTCTATTTCCAAATTCCATTTTGAAGATACATATTTATAAAAAAGGGTTTCTATGTATGGTAATGTAAATAAATTCACAAAGTGAAACATACGCAAATAAATGAAATATGACATTGCTGATTAAATCAAAACGATTGTACTGATTAGACTAAAACTTGAAACTAAAACCTTTTAAGGAATGGTCTTTCATACAAGACTGAAATTAAAATTATCACAAATAGGACCATGCTTCTTTGAATAGAATTTGACAGCTCAAAAATGCCAATTGATTGATGTGACTGATGTTTCATTAATTAAAACTAAATCAAAATAAAAACAAAGTAAACAATGAAAAAATTGTGTCCAAACTGACCTACATTCTCGCGTAAATTACACCCCACAAATCCCGCTGACTATTTCATTACGCACTGATTTCACACTATCATTACCACATCACTATCGTGTAACTTAAAACAATATCCTTGTCCACTTTGCTAATAACTGACTTGATAGAGTGGGGTTACCAGAAATAAAACTGGGCAATGTGGTGAAATCAAATAATAATAATTATAAAACAATTTGCAGGTCTAATATATGGTAGAACCAGCTTTGATCAGGTTGGTCATCTTATTGGAACAGCTCTAAGCCCCCCCCCCAAAAAAAAATTGTTGCCCTCAAGCGGAATTTTTGAAAAATAATAATAAAAAAAACAATTTGTAGGTCTAATATATGGTAGAATCAACTTTGATCAGGTTGGTCATCTTATTGGAACAGCTCTAAGCCCCCCCCCCCCCCCCAGCGGAATTTTTGAAAAATTGAGTCGGTCGGTTAGAATTTTTTTTTTTAATTAACAAGCATCCAAAGTGCCAAATTTAGGAGCATTTTCTAATATTTAAAAAAAAAAATCTAAAAAACACCCAACCTGAGCAAAATTAGGTGCTTTCCCAACCCTAATTATTATTTTTTTATTTTTGACCAGGGTCGGTCATTGAGGGCAACACAACAACTTTTTTTGGGCCTAACTTTGGATTCCCAAGCCTGGCATGACAATACAAATCCATGGAAAAAACAGGATGTGGACCAATGTCTTACATTTTGCTTCAACATTTTTGACCCATTTGTCAAACATGCAGTATAACAATATCTTCTTGAATTCACATCCTAGCAACATATCAGGTTATCATTAGAAATTAACATCCCTTAAAACAATATTGTAACCCCCATCCCTGACTTTTACGAAACTCCAGGCAGAAATCTATCTGGATACGACTCAGCGTCTCATTTCTTAGACCCCACTGTGCCTGACCCATCAAATCGTAAATGTCAATGAGATGAAATTTCTTGAGATAATTGGTAATAACAAGTACGCTTTACTTGTTAATCAGATTGTAATAGAGGATATAGTGTCCCGGGCGTCCTTTATAGAGCTTGCACAAATGTTACAAAAATGTAGAATTTACCCGGGAAAATTACAAGATCGAGCTCTTGCACGAAAGTCACTCAACATCCACTTTAAACTAGAAAACAAACCATCATGTTTCACTCATTTTATACCAGGATTTTATACCACATTTCATGCAATGATTACAATGAGTAAATGCTTATTAACGCCCTGCAGGGGGCAGGTTTTTTTCCCTGACCCGTCCGACCTGATAAAAATTTAGCTTGCCCCAACCGACCCCGACCCGAAAGGATTTTTTCTAGACCGGACCGACCGGACCGGCAGCTTTTCATGATTTCCCGTTCAAGATGGATATTTTTCCCCAACCCCGAATTACCCCGAATTTGAAGTCATTAAAATAGCGTTTAACTAGGATTATGACATTATAGACACAGCGTTTAATTGTTGCCCCATTTTATTTTTACCCGAACCACTATTGCATTTCCCGGACCGAATGCAAACTTTCCCCGACCCCGAGTAACATTTCCCTGACCCGGTCGACCCCGGTAATATTTTTCCCGGGCGTACCGAACCAAAAAATAGCTAGAAAAAAAATTCCTGACC
>JXSR01S001477.1:70802-84045 GCA_000969725.1 Ophiothrix spiculata
TAGAGCTTGCACAAATGTTACAAAAATGTAGAATTTACCCGGGAAAATTACAAGATCGAGCTCTTGCACGAAAGTCACTCAACATCCACTTTAAATTAGAAAACAAACCATCATGTTTCACTCATTTTATACCAGGATTTTATACCACATTTCATGCAATGATTACAATGAGTAAATGCTTATTAACACCCTGCGGGGGCAGGTTTTTATCCCTGACCCGTCCGACCAGATAAAAATTTAGCTTGCCCCGACCGACCCCGACCCGAAAGGATTTTTTCTAGACCGGACCGACCGGACCGGCAGTTTTTCATGATTTCCCGTTCAAGATGGATATTTTTCCCCGACCCCGAATTACCCCGAATTTGAAGTCATTAAAATAGCATTTAACTAGGATTATGACATTATAGACACAGCGTTTAATTGTTGCCCCATTTTATTTTTACCCCGAACCACTATTGCATTTCCCGGACCGAATGTAAACTTTCCCTGACCCCGAGTAACATTTCCCTGACCCGGTCGACCCCGGTAATATTTTTCCCGGGCGTACCGAACCAAAAAATAGCTAGAAAAAAAATTCCCGACCCGGTTTCGGTCAGGTCCGGTCTGGAAAAATTCAGGGTTTCGGGTTTCCCCGAAGGGCCTTTTAAAATGCTGATGATGTGACATCCAATTCAGAATGCAGGTCCAGTGATAGGGTGGGATCCAAAGGGGTGGGAGAAAAGTGCAACAATCACAACTGGCTGAAACTGTAATTACATTTCTACATAGTCAGACAAATTGCAGGAATCAAGACACAAACCATAGAGCGGTTAGAGCTCGGTACTCGCAATGCAAAGATTCCGGATCCTGGCCCATGACTCTTTGTTTCCTTGGACAAGAAACTTCACTCTAAGGCCCGGTGCAGACTCCACTATCATATAGAATATTTTGCTTAGAATATTCTATGCTGAAAACACACAGTAAAATATTCTATACGATAGGGGAGTCTGGACCGGCCCTAATAATTGTTACATGGTTCAGAAGTTAATTAAGCCCTTGGTTCCCGTGCTAATGCCCTACTGAACACACTATATACCTGGCAAGCCATAAGTTGCTGTAAATTTGGATTGAAATTCAAAAAAAAGCAATTAAAATATTTTTTTTAGAAATAATATATTCCGCATTGTTTTCTTCTCATAGACCTTAAATAAAATAAATGAACTTCAGGCAGAACTAATCTGGATTCAGAGCTGCAACACACTGCTATATCATGCTCGTTTTTTAATGAGCAATTTTTGTCAATTTAGTCAAATAATTAAGATCCCAAAATTTCAAAAACACAGACAATTTACATATTTCAAAATGTAATCATGTTGTTTTTCTCTCAAGTTGAATTCAAGAGGTTAATCTCACTGCTAATTTGTGAGACAAATTAATCCAGTTATGTACATATCATTATTCACAACACATGACACGAATCCTTCATTTTTATTTGTGACCTGCTTCAGCAAAAGGTGCCTCATATCTACTTGGTCCAAAATTGAGATCTGTGCTTTTAATCAAAGGAACTATGGAATTTTTCAATTTTTTCTTCTTTTTCAAAACATACAATCCTTGATCTGTCTTTTCTGATCTGTTAATTCATAAAACTAATGGCTTTACAAAATCGGAATGAACTTAAAGGGACATTGGACAAGTTCAGCATTATACCCAATTTTTTCCCCAAACTTGTTGAGATTTTTGCATCATTTGAAGTATTAGCTGTAATAATGGCAGCATGCAAAGTTTCAATGTCAAATTCAATCCCTATATATCAAAATGTTTAGATATTCTTTTATTTTTAATTATCGTTGTCAACAACGATAAATACTGCCCCCTAGAGCTGAAACTTCAAGATTGACTTTATCAGGAGATCTAAATGCAAACTGGAAATTTATTTTGATTCATCTGCAATCTATGATGTGAAAGGGTGTTCTACAAACAAATCTTTGCCTCTTTCTTGATATATAGCATCGATACACACTTTTACAGAATAGCCTCAAACCTAAGATCAACAAACAAAATAAAATTCAAACTTGAATTTTCTGAAGGTTTTGATCAAAACATTTCCAATATTTGGTAACTGACTGTTATTTGCTAACATGTAAATCATCCAAAAATTAAATTTCTGAAATTTGTTCCAATGCCCCTTTGATGAAATTTGCAATGATCAATGAATTTATTTTGCAATATTCTAAAACTTGACTTAAAGGGTGACTAAAAAGATGATATTTGAGGAAAATACTGCAACAATTATATTTGAGTTCACGCAAGTTAAGTATTGTTGGTAAAAAAGGCCCGAAATAAAATAATACAAAATGTGTAAGAAAAATGAAAAAAAGTTCAACTTGGGTCATAAAACATTATGTACTATAATTAACACTTTCAAACTATATGAAAGTGCACTGTGGCTTCCGTATTCATTGTTTTCTGTGGTTTCATATAATAATTATGCCACGCTTTAAGATTCTGAGTCAATTTAAACTTTGGTATCAAACTTTTGTGCAAATAAATCCTTTTATTTCTGGATTTTATGTAAATAAACTTTCTAAATTACATTAATGGGTATGACGTCAATTTGCTTTTACGTAGGAGTACATGTGTGAGTTTTGATCGTCTCTTTGACGCCATTGGTGCAAAGTATTTGGAGAAATTTGTCAACATATTTGGGTTTTAGTCAAATAATATGTCTGCAAATAGGACCATATTAAAAATATCTTAGAGAGGAAGTTTAAGCTTCACAACACAAAGAAAGATTACAGCTTATACTGAACTGATTTCTTGGACTCCTGATTATTTATAACAATTCTGACATTTATATTGTGTCTTTTCCAAAGGTTACAAAGCACTGGCCATTATTACAACATATCAAGAACATCATAAGAAGCATTTTGCCTTAAACTAGGCCACTTGCAAGCCAACTACCAAATGTACAGACCTATTAGCACTTAGATTGTGATATTCCCCCAGAACAGCTCCCCAATGCACTCATGTTAACAAGTCAAGTGTGTGGTCTGCCTGGTTCACAACATGTGGTGTCCAAACTCACAACCTTCCGATCATTAGCCCTGCACTGTTCCCCTTATAGTCCATGTGCGCCCACTTTACCCAAAATTTAGGGTGTTTTATCAGACTACTACAAGTTGGTAAAAATATTGAATGAGAAACACTTTCAGTTGCAAGTCCTGTGTTCAAGGGGTGTTCTAGTCCGATCCATATGACCTTTGTTTTTTTGGTGACACTATCCACAATACAAGTCCACCATCACATTACAATCCATCCACTGACTACTAGAAACCTTCTATATAGCCCACTGATCTCACCCTGAAAAAAAGTTTGGGTAGTAACTAGCTTTCTAGATCACTGAGACTTGGTAGTTATATACCCTTAGGCCCTTCACTCTCAGAACAAAAGGTTCAACTTGGAACCTTTTTGTCCTCTATATGGAACCATGAAGAATTTAGGGGTTCTTAAAAGTTGAAGATCCTAAAAAGGTTCATTACAGAACCTAAAAAGGTGCTAAGCGGCTATTTTAGAACTTATTTAGGTTCCTTAAAGACCCATATAGGGTTCCATATAGAGGACAAGTTTAGAACCCCTTTAGCACCATTTTTTCTCAGAGTGATTTGTTGTGTTGCCCTCAGCGACCGACCTATTCAAAAATCATTTTTTAAAAAAAGGGTCGGGAAAGCACCCAATTTTGCTCAGATTGGGTGTTCTTTTGAGAAACTTTTTTGAAAATAGTGGAAAATGCACCCAAATTTCATAATTTAGGTGCTTTTTAAAAAAAGTTATTTAAAAAAAAAATATTTTCCGACCAACCGACCTACTCATTTTTCCAGAAACTCCACTTGAGGGCAACACAACAACTTTTTTTCTTGGCCTTATATAGGTTTGTGTCTTCCGAAAAAACAAGGGTTCTATGAATCAGACTAGGGGTGTTCAATAAGTTCATGGCCTGAGGTAGAAGGAGATGAGCTATGTCTAGCAGGGTATGGACCATCAATTAATTCACCAAAACTTTGAACCAAAACAGCTTGTCTATACATTCTTTGCACATTTGCTTGTCATTTTACATCACACTTGTGTTAACAATGCTAGATTTGCAGAGGAATTACTTGCATCTGAAAGGATTTGAAATGGATTGCCACCAGACGGTATCAATGACTGATTGGAAAACCTTGCAGCTCTCTGAATTAGACAAACTGTATACTAACCATGTATCTGAACTCCCGGATCTGAACCCATTTTTAAACAACTTTCTTTAAATTGCTTCAAAATTCATGCAGACCCATATCTTTTTTCAAAAATATTCAACTTGGGAATACTCAGATGTAGTTTGGAATTTCATTGTGCTTTTCAATTAAACACCCATTTTTTCCCTACAAAAATGGACTGATGTTTAAAGAGCAGGGGCAAGTCCCGGTGTGAGTGACCTCTTTTAAAAAACAAAGAAAAACATTGACAAATGTCAAAAATGGGCTAAAAATAAAAGAAAATGCTAAAATTGTATCTCAAATTTTTTCAAAAAAATGATGAAATCAGCAAAAATTAGGAGATTTCACACCCCTGAACGATAGAGCTGCATTTGTATAAAATGAGACCCATTTTTATCTGGTCTAATTTTCTAATGATTTCCTATAAAAAATGATCCCATATAGCAGTATATCCAGGAGCACATCGTAATAATATGTAAGAACCCCTCCCCTTCCAATTTAACTATGAAAGTGATACGAAATATTTCCTCAATATGGAAGAAAGAGAGAAATGTGTTTCCTTTTATAGACAGATGGGAATCCTGAATTCAATTTTATGACTCATCCGAAAAATTGTGTGTTTTCATTGGCAAAACATATGTCTAAGTAGGCAAATAATTGGGCTATTGCACCGATGGGAAAATAGAGCAGATATGCTTGATCGAACATCACTTAGGAAAAGAGCATCTTAAGATACTTCCGATATCTGCCAGCAACTGTCACAAATGATATCAGTTTACTACCTTGGCATCTGGCCCAATCAGACAGGGCTGAAGAAAGTTATAGTCAAGGTGGGGATATCTTCAGGATCAGGTTTTGAGTAAGAGTATTAATAATTTAGATTAATGCAGATTTGGATAAGTGGTATGGATATCTTCAGGATCAGATTTTGAGTAAGAGTAATAATTTAGATTAATGCAGATTTGGTTAACTGGTATATGGATATCTTCAGGAGAGTAATAATTTAGATTGAACCCCATGCATTGAATTGCAACAATCTGGTTTACTAAACCTGGATATTTTTGTCACTATATCATACAACCAGTGTTCTTGAAGGAAATATACTAGGGAGTATCAAAATGTTTTAAAACTTTTCAGATCGGAAGGAGCTGTATCAGTGACATTTTGTCAGAATAATCACTCATCCTTATGTTCATTATGGTGCAAAAATTGTATCATGCAGTGTGACCAAGTCCCTGCATTTGAAGGGTTAAGTGCTCAATGAATCTATGTTGACATGGCCAAATTCAGTTGTTTGATATCACAGACTAGGTAGGGTTTCCTCTTTCTGTTGATACCAAAATTATAGAAATCCATTGATGAATGACATCACAATGACATAAAACATAGCCGAACCTGAAAATGTTGATTTTCACAAAATTGATTTTTCTAACTGAGAAGATTCCTACAATAACGGTGTGTTACTTTGCACATTGACTATGCAAAGATACCTTAGGAATCTTAGAATGAAATTACATTACTGGCTCTATCTAAACTATAAAATATTTGATACTCCCTCGTACTTTTACACAAACAATTGAAGAAAGAAAAATTAAAAAGTTTGAATGCACCTACCTTACAAACTCTTGCAATTCTTGAATACACAACCTGTAAAAAAATAAGAAAAATGATCAATATAAAATTTGGATGATTTTACATATCTATATATTGTCCTAAAGAAATGTTCAATTTTTAAGTATTTCAAACAATTTTATGATCCATCCACATGTTAATCAAATCCTCATAAGTTTAAGATCTTTGAATCTGAGTTTGAACCCCTGTTTAAGACCTTGACCTTTGATCAATTATGCTGAGCAGCGAGAGCCCGAGGCATGTAATACAGAGGTTCGAGCCCCCGGCATGGCAGTTTTCATCTCCTTGTTTCTTTGGGCAAGAAATTTTTATTTGCTTCGTGGTTCGGAAGTCACGTTAAGCCGTTGGTTGTACGAATAGACTCATTCATGGGGTATGCATGTCACACTTGCTGCTGTGTCTTGCTCCGGAGTCTTGCTAGCTTTTTAAACCCTCTCTTCTCTAATAGAAAGGATAAAAATATATTTGGATCATAATGTTGGAAGACTCAGACGTATTATATATATATATTTATCATGGCACTAATTCCTGATTCTAAAGAAAAAACTTTGACGACAAGGAGAGTTGGTAAGCTTTCTTTGAGGACCCTGGATCATTCCTAGATGAACAAACACAGCTTAGCTCCCTGAATTTAATATCAGAATGGTATCAATATTCTGCTGTCTGGCATGCTGATGGTCCAAATTGACATATCCAAATAAATACAACTTAGATAAGTAGTTAAATCCTTGACATAAGGCACGTGCCAGATAACCCAAACATTGCAAATGTCAAAAGGTGCAAGTTTATTAAACATTGTCACTTTTGTTGGGAAAGAAAAATGAATGGTAGAATTTATTAGTCATTTCTGTGTGTCCTTAGGACGACTTGAAATGAAAATATTATTATGATTAAAGGTAATTTGAATCAAATTGTGATATGATAGACCTGTGTATTTTGAATCTATGTGGTAGTGAGAGATGTACACTCAAGGTTAAGGATGCTTCCAGCTCAACTCATGTAAAATCAAAGATTCTTGTGTTGAGAATCTTTGGTAAAATATACACCCTGTTGTACCTGACAAGGTGTACAACAGAGGTGAGAGGCCTAATACATTAGACCAAGTAACAAAAATAATCAGTTGATCATCCCGTCCCACCCTCACCAATTTTTCAGAAATTCCGCAACTTTTTGTTATTTTTCTTCCTTTGCAATTCATGATTCTGATGTGATGAAAACCTCACATTGTTTCTGGCTAAATAAAAAGAAGTGTTCAACATAAATGTGTGCTGAACATTTGACTTGGTTCGGACCATTAGTTTTCAAGTTACAAGCTTTAAAGCATTTCAAATATCCTTATACACTAATGTGTTGTAATTACTGTCGGGTCCCCTACAGTAATTAGAAAATGACACTCTTTCTCACTTTTCTCAAAAATGCAAACAGATTTGCCAGAATGGTTTGGGCATTGTAACATATACCAATCAAGGAATTTTATTAGCAAAATAACTCCATTTTGAGTGAGGTGACCTTGAGGATGAAAAGTGGATCATGAATTGCCCCTTTAATTTCAGAAGAGGTTAAAATGTAAAGTCAATATAAAGCTCAATTCATACTCAGCCTCCAAACAAAATTTTTCCAACCAAACATTTGGTCGTGACGTCACCAAATATTTGCCATCGAATTTAAACTATGAACGGGTAGCAAACATTTGGTCTAATGTATATAGCAATTCAATAACATGTGCAATCTAGCGCGAAATTTTGTTTGGTCTGAACTCGGTGTTGAAGTTCTTTTGTTTGGAGTCACTCGTCATTTTTACGTCACAACCAAATGTTTGGTAAGACAAATTTTGTTTGGAGGCCGAGTATGAATTGAGCTTTAGTGTTTGGATATATAGGGAACAATCCAAGATTCTTCTTATCAAGCTGACATATGCGTTCTTGGCCTTCATTCAAATTCACACCTACCACACCTGTAAAAACCGGAGCATCTCCAATACAGGTGTTGAGAAAGAACCGACAAACTCCATTTGTAAGGAAATGACTAATGCGATAAAACAATATTTTGGTTCTAGAAATAAATTCTTTGATTTTATACACTTGGCTAAAATGTCTCAACTTTCTAAAAGAGATATAAAATCAAGGGTAGGGTTGCAACATTTGGTTTTTATCAAACTTAGCCATATAGCACTTTTAAGAGACTTCTGAAACTACCTGTTCAATTTCCCAGCAATAGAAAGAGACAAATTGTGATATTTACGAGTCCCAAGAGTATCACAATAAAATTTGTTCAAATTATTCAAATAATTCACACCTATACATTTGTATAGATATTTTCATGTTCTCTTATTTCACTTGTGTTGTACCAGGAGTGCATCTATGATAAGCTGGCAAATTTTCTGTGTTCTGAAAGTTGAATTCTCTGTTCTTTTCTGTGATAAAAATATCATGTGTATTTTCATGTCAATCGGCTGTCTAGGTATAGCGTGGGCCATGCAAAATAGCGATTGTAATGGGAATCTAAGGATTATTATTTTCATTTCACATGAATTTAAGTCGATATTTCAAATGTATGATGGTATGTTTACTTGTTGTTTTGTTATATTAAATGGTTATTAGTAAAAAGCTCATTCAATTTTACTTTTCATGTTACAATTATAGATTCTATTCAGTTCTGTTTTCTTTATTTCTGTTGTTCTTTTCTGTGTTTCTGTGTCGAGAAAAACTTTGGAGCTTCATCTACGATTTGATCTGAACAACTAATACAGGGCTAACTTTTTCTCAACCACATCTCTTAACTTTTTATGCTATCAAAGATGGCAGCTACCAGAAAATAATAGAAGAGCTTCCAAGCATGCCCCATTATCAAGTAACCCTAGTAACCTTCTACTACCAAACTAAATTGACCATTTACCTAACCTCTCTCTCACTAGGGCCCTAAGGACCAGGAAGCACCAACCCCGAGGTCCATGACATCAACTTTTGGGATCTGGGGATACTGAAAAAGAGTTCAGTAATATTACTGAAATTTATAAGCCCATGAATCCAGACTTTTGTCATCATCAGCTTGGTCTCAATGTACAATCTTGTTTTTTCCCTCATTAGACTTTAGAGCATTATCAGCTGTTTAAAACACTGTTTCATAAGTTCTGGTAAACCTCCAAGATGTTCCATTCTATCTCTGTGAACTCCTCTGATATTTGTCTGACAAGGTTAAAGATGATAGGGGTTTTGACAGAATTATAGATATCCAGGGTGATCATTAACTGCTTCTCCTGTCCTTTTCAATATTATTTTCAATGCTTCTGATAGAGTAATTGCCAAATCGGTCTCTTTGACCTCCCTGTGTTCCTCCAAAAGAAGGGAACAAGGAGTGGGAAAGCAGCTGCAAATTTGTCATCACTTTGTCAGAATCAATGTTACAACATTGGCATTAGTAACAAATTAGCAAGGATAATGTGGATAATTACTCCTGATTAATAATGACTAATTTCAATTTAGAATACTTCAAGGTAAAACACTACACAGGTGATTTGATCTAGAAACAATGCCAATCATCATTATGGTAGTAAAGTCACAGCATGATATGTTAAAGACCTTCCTCTGAACTTCATTCTAGACCTGTCAAATTCTGCAACCTTGTCACCTGAGTTGATTAATAGAGTGGCAGAAATTTACAATCCTGTGAACTGAGATAAACTCCCATGAACTTGAGTTGTATAAGGACAGTCAAGAACCACAATTTTTTTTTATATCTTGGTGAGCCAATACTTTTATGTCTGTTTTTCCCCTCTCTCATGTATGCTTTTGTTCATGAGCTAAATAAATTGAGAAATTGTGAAAGAATAACACATTATAATGTATATTACACTGGTTTCTATCAGGAATAGCCCTTCCCAACTGTTTTGGCCAATTTCTTGAGTCTTTAAAACTGGGCAGTGCAATCACACAGCGAAGCCTGTTACAACAATTGCAAGAAAGTGGCAGCCTGTTCTGGAACATGTTCAATCAAACATACACAGCTAGCTTAATTAGTTGATTCAATAAATTTAAGACCCTTCAAACATAGAGCAAGTGAAATTCTATTGATACAGCCATTGTTTAAGGCTGCGATCACATAAAAGTATACGGTATACAGTTTTTGCTATACGTGAATAGAGTAGGCACTTATTCTAAGTGACGAGGATGATTACCTGTCAATTTCAAATATGAGTACCTTCCCCGGGAGCGTATAGCGAATATCGTATACTTCTATGTGATCGCAGCCTAAGCCATAGACGCAAGGCATGCGTTGCAAAGATTATAATGAGTAATAATGTTTAACATATAGCCTTTTATTGGATCCTGTCCATTAATTGTGCCTCTTTTGATATGTACGTAGGTCTACATTTTGCTCCAATTGTTTCAAAACGTAGTTCAAAATGTTACTTGAGCTGAATACTGAGTACTAAAGTTGACAAAAACAACAACTGCCTCCCCTTTAATTGCCACAGATACTGACCCTTATCCTGCAACATTCTTCAAGCTTTGCGACCACCTTCTTTTTAGGATTTTTGCCAAAACCAAAAACTAGGTCAAACTGTTTCATGAAAACATTGCATCAACTTTACAATGTTGCATGGCAGGTAAGTTTATTTTGCAGAAACACGCATACTTTTAGACCTTATATCAAGATATAGACCTAGGCTTTAAAGCCTAATTTCATCCATTGTCATGGAAGTTACTGATGGGTGGGACAGATTACTCATATTTCATCCTTTGTTTCTTTTATTCCATGTTTTCACACTTTTTTTTTTGATTTTGCTACAAATTTGGAACTTCGAATGTGACTCTTCCTTTCGACACAAAAACACAGAAATGCGGAAATTCATTTGATTGGGTTGGTTAAATGAAGGATCTTACATGTTGACACCTCAGCTGTGAACATTTGATGAACATTTCCTTAAATATATGTATTTACAAATTATTGGGAAATTTACTTGAACACACTCATTTAAAATTTAGCGCATGTTGTGAAAAACAACATTATAGCAATTACTTTTTTTGTTTGAAGGATAATAGCACTTGGCACAAAAATATATGAACCAAAAGAGGTGTTACAAATAGTCGTATTTTTATGGGAAAAAGCAGTTCCTGAGACCTCAATTCGGGAAAAATCAGTTCCATAGACCCTATGATAGATATCGCGTATCTCACATACCTTCCAAAAAAATTTGAAGGACCCCAGCAGGCCTATGGGTCACTATGCACAACATAGACCAAGTTTAAGTCCCGCGGTTTAAGTGAAACAGACCTTTTAAGTTAGCTCAATCGGTAAGGCGCTCAATCGGTAAGTTAGCTCAATCGGTAAGGCGCTCGCTTGCGGTCATGAAGGTCCCATGTTCAAACCCCGCTGGTGCCAAAAAAGTTGAGTGTGCTTGAAATTCCCTTGGACAAGGAACTAACTGCTAATTGTCTCGTGGAAACCCGTACGAAACTCGGGGAGCTGATCCGGGCAGCGATGGTACGTATGTGGGCTGATCAAGGTTCAGCGCCCCTAGAGGTTGTCGCAGAACCTGAAATGATGCTTGGTGTGGAATGGAGCTTACTTGGGCCACAGTGGTCAGCAAACACCTGTAAAGTGTGCAGAGGCCGAGTGGAATTACAAATCTGGGAGGCATAGCGCACTAAAAATCCCCAGTATTTATTTACTGGCATTTCGGACCAGGTATATTGCAGGTTCCATCCAAAATTTTAAGGTTAGGGTATGTTTAGGGTTAGGGTCGGGTGAGTATCTCATGAAATAATATTGTTGGTGATTCATAGCAACAACAAAAAATGCACGGATTGCAAGTATCAGACATTCTTTGGATGATCAGTTAAATTTTAGTTGTCATAATGACGTTTTTTAGTATCGGGAGACCTAGGTTAAAGGTGCAATTCACGATTTTGATGTGACCATAACATCACGTCTTTTCTAGCTAAATATAAAGTAGAGCACAACATGAATGTATGCTAAAAAATTTCACTTGATTCCGACAATTCATTTAAAAGTTATAAGCTTTTCAGTATTCTTAAAATCCCCATAGGCTACTGTGTTGTTATTACTGTCGGGGCCTCGACAGTACTTAGAAAATGACACATTTTCACGTGTCATTTTCCTCACTTTTCTCAAAAACGCAAGCACATTTGAAAGAATGGTTTGGGGATTGTAACATATACCAGTGAAGGATTCTTATCAGCTAACTAACTAGATTTTGATAAAGGTGACCTTGAGGATGAAAAAGGATCCCGAATTGCCCCTTTAATATACACATTGTATCTATGACCATGTGGATTGGTTAGATGTATAATGCATTTTATTTACAGGAATGTAAACTAAAATAAAACAAAATTGTGTTTCTTAATACCCTACAATTCTTCCTCAACCCAATCCATTATTAGCAAGATAGATATTTGGACAGAAACCCAATCCTCATCCTAAAGTCAGTGATACATGAGACCGATCTTGATATGACAAACCCCTATCATACCCACATCCATTTCAAACAAAATGTCAATGACTGCAATAACAGTTTGCTGATTTTGTATTCAGCACAACAGTTTTATCTGAAAAGCCTTTAGTTTTACGCTGAAGACTTGTATTTCTACGCTGTACCTTATTCAATCATAAAAAAGGATAAAAGAAGTGAGGAAGACCATCTCCCTGAAGAGATCCATTTCCTGGGACGATTGAGCGTAACAAAGCGATCACTTTCAACTGATTAACTTCAATTTCTGTCTCCTTTTTTACAACTTGTTTGTATCAAGTTCAACATCCGAGTGCTCCGATTATCATCCCTTTATTTCATTTCTAGACAATTTCTTTCACTGGCAATTTTTGAGTGATAATAATGTATTTGTTTCAAAGATGGTAAGACTTTGGAGCAGGATGATCGAAAGCAAATAAAACATTCAAGTCTGTATTTATGAAAGAAGATTTTGACCAAGTTTAAAGTTTAAGTGGAACTTTGTATCAATGACAAATACCTCGTGACAATGTTTGTTGCTTGAAATTTTGATTTGAAATGTTGGAAAAGTGTACTTTAAGTCCCATCTAAAACTTTACCTATGACTGCCCTAACTCACTAAAAATGTATAGAAGGTATACTTTGTATTGTAAACCACAAGTAGTACGATGCATGTACAAGTCCTATATTTCTTTAAAAATCAGTAATTTTAGGAGCTTTTAGCTATCAACCCCCTTCCATACGCACACAGTTTGTCCTATTTGATAATCTTAAGGCCTAGATATACTTTGTCATTTTTGTAGTCATTTTCATTCAGAATTTTTCTCATGGTGTTACATTTTCACCACTATGTTAAATTTTCATTCGGAATGAAAATTTTCATTTTGATTTTTTCTCATGGTGTAAA